>JAPTMU010000328.1:212302-221700 GCA_028583405.1 Pogonophryne albipinna | reverse complement strand
TGTGTAAGTACTGGCCATGGTTACTACTGTAACTACGGTTCTAATCCGTGTAAGTACTGGCCATGGTTACTACTGTAACTACGGTTCTAAGCCGTGTAAGTACTGGCCATAGTTACTACTGTAACTACGGTTCTAAGCCGTGTAAGCACTGGCCATAGTTACTACTGTAACTACGGTTCTATGCTGTGTAAGTACTGGCCATAGTTACTACTGTAACTACGGTTCTAAGCCGTGTAAGTACTGGCCATAGTTACTTACTGTAACTACGGTTCTATGCTGTGTAAGTACTGGACATAGGTTACTACTGTAACTACGGTTCTATGCTGTGTAAGTACTGGCCATAGTTACTACTGTAACTACGGTTCTATGCTGTGTAAGCACTGGCCATAGTTACTACTGTAACTACGGTTCTAAGCCGTGTAAGTACTGGCCATGGTTACTACTGTAACTACGGTTCTAAGCCGTGTAAGTACTGGCCATAGTTACTACTGTAACTACGGTTCTAGCCGTGTAAGCACTGGCCATAGTTACTACTGTAACTACGGGTTCTAAGCCGTGTAAGTACTGGCCATGGTAACTACTGTAACTACGGTTCTAAGCCGTGTAAGTACTGGCCATAGTTACTACTGTAACTACGGTTCTAAGCCGTGTAAGCACTGGCCATAGTTACTACTGTAACTACGGTTCTAAGCCGTGTAAGCACTGGCCATAGTTACTACTGTAACTACGGTTATACGCCGTGTAAGCACTGGCCATAGTTACTACTGTAACTACGGTTCTATGCCGTGTAAGCACTGGCCATGGTTGCTACTGTAACTACGGTTCTAAGCCGTGTAAGCACTGGCCATAGTTACTACTGTAACTACGGTTCTAAGCCGTGTAAGTACTGGCCATAGTTACTACTGTAACTACGGTTCTATGCCGTGTAAGTACTGGCTATGGTTGCTACTGTAACTACGGTTCTATGCCGTGTAAGTACTGGCCATGGTTGCTACTGTAACTACGGTTCTAAGCCGTGTAAGTACTGGCCATGGTTACTACTGTAACTACGGTTCTAAGCCGTGTAAGTACTGGCCATAGTTACTACTGTAACTACGATTCTAAGCCGTGTAAGCACTGGCCATAGTTACTACTGTAACTACGGTTCTATGCTGTGTAAGTACTGGCCATAGTTACTACTGTAACTATGGTTCTATGCGTGTAAGTACTGGCCATAGTTACTACTGTAACTACGGTTCTATGCTGTGTAAGTACTGGCCATAGTTACTACTGTAACTACGGTTCTATGCTGTGTAAGTACTGGCCATAGTTACTACTGTAACTACGGTTCTAATGCTGTGTAAGCACTGGCCATAGTTACTACTGTAACTACGGTTCTAAGCCGTGTAAGCACTGGCCATAGTTACTACTGTAACTACGGTTCTAAGCCGTGTAAGTACTGGCCATAGTTACTACTGTAACTACGGTTCTAAGCCGTGTAAGCACTGGCCATAGTTACTACTGTAACTACGGTTCTAAGCCGTGTAAGCACTGGCCATAGTTACTACTGTAACTACGGTTATACGACGTGTAAGCACTGGCCATAGTTACTACTGTAACTACGGTTCTATGCCGTGTAAGCACTGGCCATGGTTGCTACTGTAACTACGGTTCTATGCCGTGTAAGCACTGGCCATAGTTACTACTGTAACTACGGTTCTATGCCGTGTAAGCACTGGCCATAGTTACTACTGTAACTACGGTTCTATGCCGTGTAAGCACTGGCCATAGTTGCTACTGTAACTACGGTTCTAAGCCGTGTAAGCACTGGCCATAGTTACTACTGTAACTACGGTTATACGCCGTGTAAGCACTGGCCATAGTTACTACTGTAACTACGGTTATATGCCGTGTAATCACTGGCCATGGTTGCTACTGTAACTACGGTTCTATGCCGTGTAAGTACTGGCCATAGTTACTACTGTAACTACGGTTCGGCGCCGTGTAAGCACTGGCCATAGTTACTACTGTAACTACGGTTCTATGCCGTATAAGCACTGGCCATGGTTGCTACTGTAACTACGGTTCTATGCTGTGTAAGTACTGGCCATGGTTGCTACTGTAACTACGGTTCTATGCCGTGTAAGTACTGGCTATGGTTGCTACTGTAACTACGGTTCTCTGCCGTGTAAGCACTGGCCATAGTTACTACTGTAACTATGGTTCTAAGCCGTGTAAGTACTGGCCATAGTTACTACTGTAACTACGGTTCTATGCCGTGTAAGTACTGGCCATGGTTGCTACTGTAACTACGGTTCTATGCCGTGTAAGCACTGGCCATGGTTGCTACTGTAACTACGGTTCTATGCTGTGTAAGTACTGGCCATGGTTGCTACTGTAACTACGGTTCTAATCCGTGTAAGTACTGGCCATGGTTACTACTGTAACTACGGTTCTAAGCCGTGTAAGTACTGGCCATAGTTACTACTGTAACTACGGTTCTAAGCCGTGTAAGCACTGGCCATAGTTACTACTGTAACTACGGTTCTATGCTGTGTAAGTACTGGCCATAGTTACTACTGTAACTACGGTTCTAAGCCGTGTAAGTACTGGCCATAGTTACTACTGTAACTACGGTTCTATGCTGTGTAAGTACTGGACATAGTTACTACTGTAACTACGGTTCTATGCTGTGTAAGTACTGGCCATAGTTACTACTGTAACTACGGTTCTATGCTGTGTAAGCACTGGCCATAGTTACTACTGTAACTACGGTTCTAAGCCGTGTAAGTACTGGCCATGGTTACTACTGTAACTACGGTTCTAAGCCGTGTAAGTACTGGCCATAGTTACTACTGTAACTACGGTTCTAAGCCGTGTAAGCACTGGCCATAGTTACTACTGTAACTACGGTTCTAAGCCGTGTAAGTACTGGCCATGGTAACTACTGTAACTACGGTTCTAAGCCGTGTAAGTACTGGCCATAGTTACTACTGTAACTACGGTTCTAAGCCGTGTAAGCACTGGCCATAGTTACTACTGTAACTACGGTTCTAAGCCGTGTAAGCACTGGCCATAGTTACTACTGTAACTACGGTTATACGCCGTGTAAGCACTGGCCATAGTTACTACTGTAACTACGGTTCTATGCCGTGTAAGCACTGGCCATGGTTGCTACTGTAACTACGGTTCTATGCCGTGTAAGCACTGGCCATAGTTACTACTGTAACTACGGTTCCATGCCGTGTAAGCACTGGCCATAGTTACTACTGTAACTACGGTTCTATGCCGTGTAAGCACTGGCCATAGTTGCTACTGTAACTACGGTTCTAAGCCGTGTAAGCACTGGCCATAGTTACTACTGTAACTACGGTTATACGCCGTGTAAGCACTGGCCATAGTTACTACTGTAACTACGGTTCTATGCCGTGTAATCACTGGCCATGGTTGCTACTGTAACTACGGTTCTATGCCGTGTAAGCACTGGCCATGGTTGCTACTGTAACTACGGTTCTATGCCGTGTAAGTACTGGCCATAGTTACTACTGTAACTACGGTTCTATGCCGTGTAAGTACTGGCTATGGTTGCTACTGTAACTACGGTTCTATGCCGTGTAAGCACTGGCCATGGTTGCTACTGTAACTGCGGTTCTATGCCGTGTAAGTACTGGCCATGGTTGCTACTGTAACTACGGTTCTAAGCCGTGTAAGTACTGGCCATGGTTACTACTGTAACTACGGTTCTAAGCCGTGTAAGTACTGGCCATAGTTACTACTGTAACTACGGTTCTAAGCCGTGTAAGCACTGGCCATAGTTACTACTGTAACTACGGTTCTATGCTGTGTAAGTACTGGCCATAGTTACTACTGTAACTACGGTTCTAAGCCGTGTAAGTACTGGCCATAGTTACTACTGTAACTACGGTTCTATGCTGTGTAATGGCCATAGTTACTACTGTAACTACGGTTCTAAGCCGTGTAAGTACTGGCCATGGTTACTACTGTAACTACGGTTCTAAGCCGTGTAAGTACTGGCCATAGTTACTACTGTAACTACGGTTCTAAGCCGTGTAAGCACTGGCCATAGTTACTACTGTAACTACGGTTCTAAGCCGTGTAAGCACTGGTCATAGTTACTACTGTAACTACGGTTATACGCCGTGTAAGCACTGGCCATAGTTAAAACTGTAACTACGGTTCTATGCCGTGTAAGCACTGGCCATGGTTGCTACTGTAACTACGGTTCTATGCCGTGTAAGCACTGGCCATAGTTACTACTGTAACTACGGTTCTATGCCGTGTAAGCACTGGCCATGGTTGCTACTGTAACTACGGTTCTATGCCGTGTAAGCACTGGCCATGGTTGCTACTGTAACTACGGTTCTATGCCGTGTACGTACTGGCCATAGTTACTACTGTAACTACGGTTCTATGCTGTGTAAGTACTGGCTATGGTTGCTACTGTAACAACGGTTCTATGCCGTTTAAGTACTGGCCATGGTTGCTACTGTAACTACGGTTCTATGCCGTGTAAGCACTGGCCATGGTTGCTACTGTAACTACGGTTCTATGCCGTGTAAGTACTGGCTATGGTTGCTACTGTAACTACGGTTCTATGCCGTGTAAGCACTGGCCATGGTTGCTACTGTAACTACGGTTCTATGCCGTGTAAGCACTGGCCATAGTTACTACTGTAACTATGGTTCTATGCCGTGTAAGCACTGGCCATAGTTGCTACTGTAACTACGGTTCTACGCTGTGTAAGCACTGGCTATGGTTGCTACTGTAACTATGGTTCTATGCCGTGTAAGCACTGGCCATGGTTGCTACTGTAACTACGGTTCTATGCCGTGTAAGCACTGGCCATGGTTGCTAATGTAACTACGGTTCTATGCCGTGTAAGCACTGGCCATAGTTACTACTGTAACTACGGTTCTATGCCGTGTAAGCACTGGCCATAGTTACTACTGTAACTACGGTTCTATGCCGTGTAAGCACTGGCCATGGTTGCTACTGTAACTACTGTTCTATGCCGTGTAAGTACTGGCCATGGTTGCTACTGTAACTACGGTTCTACACCGTGTAAGTACTGGCCATAGTTGCAACTGTAACTACGGTTCTATGCCGTGTAAGCACTGGCCATGGTTACTACTGTAACTACGGTTCTATGCTGTGTAAGTACTGGCCATGGTTGCTACTGTAACTACGGTTCTATGCCGTGTAAGCACTGGCCATAGTTGCAACTGTAACTACGGTTCTATGCTGTGTAAGCACTGGCCACGGTAACTACTGTAACTACGGTTCTATGCCGTGTAAGTACCGGCCATAGTTACTACTGTAACTACGGTTCTATGCCGTGTAAGTACTGGCCATAGTTACTACTGTAACTACGGTTCTATGCCGTGTAAGTACTGGCCATAGTTACTACTGTAACTACGGTTCTATGCCGTGTAAGTACTGGCCATGGTTGCTACTGTAACTACGGTTCTATGCCGTGTAAGTACTGGCCATAGTTACTACTGCAACTACGGTTCTATGCCGTGTAAGTACTGGCCATGGTTGCTACTGTAACTACGGTTCTATGCCGTGTAAGTACTGGCCATGGTTGCTACTGTAACTATGGTTCTATGCCGTGTAAGTGCTGGCCATAGTTACTACTGTAACTACGGTTCTATGCCGTGTAAGTACTGGCCATAGTTACTACTGTAACTACGGTTCTATGCCGTGTAAGTACTGGCCATGGTTGCTACTGTAACTACGGTTCTATGCCGTGTAAGTACCGGCCATAGTTGCAACTGTAACTTCGGTTCTATGCCGTGTAAGTACTGGCCATAGTTACTACTGCAACTACGGTTCTATGCCGTGTAAGTACTGGCCATAGTTACTACTGCAACTACGGTTCTATGCCGTGTAAGTACCGGCCATAGTTACTACTGTAACTACGGTTCTATGCTGTGTAAGTACTGGCCATGGTTACTACTGTAACTACGGTTCTATGCCGTGTAAGTACTGGCCATGGTTGCTACTGTAACTACGGTTCTATGCCGTGTAAGCACTGGCCATGGTTACTACTGTAACTACGGTTCTATGCCGTGTAAGCACTGGCCATGGTTGCTACTGTAACTACGGTTCTATGCCGTGTTAGTACCGGCCATAGTTACTACTGTAACTACGGTTCTATGCCATGTAAGCACTGGCCATGGTTACTACTGTAACTACGGTTCTATGCCGTGTAAGTACTGGCCATAGTTGCTACTGTAACTACGGTTCTATGCCGTGTAAGTACTGGCCATGGTTGCTACTGTAACTACGGTTCTATGCCGTGTAAGCACTGGCCATGGTTACTACTGTAACTACGGTTCTATGCTGTGTAAGTACTGGCCATAGTTGCTACTGTAACTACGGTTCTATGCTGTGTAAGTACTGGCCATGGTTACTACTGTAACTACGGTTCTACGCCGTGTAAGCACTGGCCATGGTTACTACTGTAACTACGGTTCTACGCCGTGTAAGCACTGGCCACGGTAACTACTGTAACTTCGGTTCTATGCCGTGTAAGCACTGGCCATGGTTACTACTGTAACTACGGTTCTACGCCGTGTAAGCACTGGCCATAGTTACTACTGTAACTACGGTTCTATGCTGTGTAAGCACTGGCCATGGTTACTACTGTAACTACGGTTCTACGCCGTGTAAGCACTGGCCATGGTTACTACTGTAACTACGGTTCTACGCCGTGTAAGCACTGGCCATAGTTACTACTGTAACTACGGTTCTACGCCGTGTAAGCACTGGCCATAGTTACTACTGTAACTACGGTTCTATGCCGTGTAAGTACTGGCCATAGTTACTACTGTAACTACGGTTCTATGCCGTGTAAGTACTGGCCATGGTTGCTACTGTAACTACGGTTCTATGCCATGTAAGTACCGGCCATAGTTGCAACTGTAACTACGGTTCTATGCCGTGTAAGTACTGGCCATAGTTACTACTGCAACTACGGTTCTATGCCGTGTAAGTACCGGCCATAGTTACTACTGTAACTACGGTTCTATGCTGTGTAAGTACTGGCCATGGTTACGACTGTAACTATGGTTCTATGCCGTGTAAGTACTGGCCATGGTTGCTACTGTAACTACGGTTCTATGCCGTGTAAGCACTGGCCATGGTTACTACTGTAACTACGGTTCTATGCCGTGTAAGCACTGGCCATGGTTGCTACTGTAACTACGGTTCTATGCCGTGTTAGTACCGGCCATAGTTACTACTGTAACTACGGTTCTATGCCATGTAAGCACTGGCCATGGTTACTACTGTAACTACGGTTCTATGCCGTGTAAGTACTGGCCATAGTTGCTACTGTAACTACGGTTCTATGCCGTGTAAGTACTGGCCATGGTTGCTACTGTAACTACGGTTCTATGCCGTGTAAGCACTGGCCATGGTTACTACTGTAACTACGGTTCTATGCTGTGTAAGTACTGGCCATAGTTGCTACTGTAACTACGGTTCTATGCTGTGTAAGTACTGGCCATGGTTACTACTGTAACTACGGTTCTACGCCGTGTAAGCACTGGCCATGGTTACTACTGTAACTACGGTTCTACGCCGTGTAAGCACTGGCCACGGTAACTACTGTAACTTCGGTTCTATGCCGTGTAAGCACTGGCCATGGTTACTACTGTAACTACGGTTCTACGCCGTGTAAGCACTGGCCATAGTTACTACTGTAACTACGGTTCTATGCTGTGTAAGCACTGGCCATGGTTACTACTGTAACTACGGTTCTACGCCGTGTAAGCACTGGCCATGGTTACTACTGTAACTACGGTTCTATGCCGTGTAAGCACTGGCCATAGTTGCAACTGTAACTACGGTTCTATGCTGTGTAAGCACTGGCCACGGTAACTACTGTAACTACGGTTCTATGCCGTGTAAGTACCGGCCATAGTTACTACTGTAACTACGGTTCTATGCCGTGTAAGTACTGGCCATAGTTACTACTGTAACTACGGTTCTATGCCGTGTAAGTACTGGCCATAGTTACTACTGTAACTACGGTTCTATGCCGTGTAAGTACTGGCCATGGTTGCTACTGTAACTACGGTTCTATGCCGTGTAAGTACTGGCCATAGTTACTACTGCAACTACGGTTCTATGCCGTGTAAGTACTGGCCATGGTTGCTACTGTAACTACGGTTCTATGCCGTGTAAGTACTGGCCATGGTTGCTACTGTAACTATGGTTCTATGCCGTGTAAGCACTGGCCATAGTTACTACTGTAACTACGGTTCTATGCCGTGTAAGTACTGGCCATAGTTACTACTGTAACTACGGTTCTATGCCGTGTAAGTACTGGCCATGGTTGCTACTGTAACTACGGTTCTATGCCGTGTAAGTACCGGCCATAGTTGCAACTGTAACTACGGTTCTATGCCGTGTAAGTACTGGCCATAGTTACTACTGCAACTACGGTTCTATGCCGTGTAAGTACCGGCCATAGTTACTACTGTAACTACGGTTCTATGCTGTGTAAGTACTGGCCATGGTTACTACTGTAACTACGGTTCTATGCCGTGTAAGTACTGGCCATGGTTGCTACTGTAACTACGGTTCTATGCCGTGTAAGCACTGGCCATGGTTACTACTGTAACTACGGTTCTATGCCGTGTAAGCACTGGCCATAGCTACTACTGTAACTACGGTTCCTACGCCGTGTAAGCACTGGCCATAGCTACTACTGTAACTACAGTTCTACGCCGTGTAAGTACTGGCCACGGTAACTACTGTAACTTCGGTTTTATGCCGTGTAAGCACTGGCCATTGTTACTAGAGATGTCCCGATCCGATCACGTGATCGGGGATCGGAGCCGATCACGTGATTTTCAAAAGATCGGGATCGGGAGAAAAAAAATCGGGGATCGGGATTTAAAAAAAAAAATAATAATAATAATTTAATGTTACAAAACAAAAATGACCATGTTCACGTCTTAAAGTCATCCTGAGGCCTTAGTTTTGGTTTGAAATGACACAACATCATGTATGTGTTGCTTCTTTTGGGCTTGTTTTCAGACCTGGTTGCTTATTTCTCTCAAAGCTGGCAACAGAGTGGGCAGGGCGCAGTGTCTAGCAGTAAGCTAACGAGAGGCTACGTTCAGCTGGAGACTCGGGACTCGGGACAGAGAAAATGTCAGGAGTTTGGAAGTATTATAAAATTGAAAGCGAAGGCAGTGTAACAACCAGATGCAATGTTTGCAAGGCGGAGGTTCCGCGTGGTGGAAAGAACAGAGCTACGTTCAACACGACCAATCTAATACGCCACCTGAGAAACAAACACCAACAACAACAGGACGAGTACACAGCGGCCACTCAGGTAACGGCACTGAAACAACCGACACTTTCAGAGACTTTTAAAAGGA
>JAPTMU010000328.1:202302-207302 GCA_028583405.1 Pogonophryne albipinna | reverse complement strand
ATCAGAGACATGTAGAACCTGCATGCTCCACTGATCAGAGACATGTAGAACCTGCATGCTCCACTGATCAGAGACATGTAGAACCTGCATGTTCCACTGATCAGAGACATGTAGAACCTGCATGTTCCACTGATCAGAGAGACATGTAGAACCTGCATGTTCCACTGATCAGAGACATGTAGAACCTGCATGTTCCACTGATCAGAGACATGTAGAACCTGCATGTTCCACTGATCAGAGACATGTAGAACCTGCATGCTCCACTGATCAGAGACATGTAGAACCTGCATGCTCCACTGATCAGAGACATGTAGAACCTGCATGCTCCACTGATCAGAGACATGTAGAACCTGCATGCTCCACTGATCAGAGACATGTAGAACCTGCATGCTCCACTGATCAGAGACATGTAGAACCTGCATGTTCCACTGATCAGAGACATGTAGAACCTGCATGTTCCACTGATCAGAGACATGTAGAACCTGCATGCTCCACTGATCAGAGACATGTAGAACCTGCATGCTCCACTGATCAGAGAACATGTAGAACCTGCATGCTCCACTGATCAGAGACATGTAGAACCTGCATGTTCCACTGATCAGAGACATGTAGAACCTGCATGTTCCACTGATCAGAGACATGTAGAACCTGCATGTTCCACTGATCAGAGACATGTAGAACCTGCATGTTCCACTGATCAGAGACATGTAGAACCTGCATGCTCCACTGATCAGAGACATGTAGAACCTGCATGCTCCACTGATCAGAGACATGTAGAACCTGCATGCTCCACTGATCAGAGACATGTATAACCAACAACAACAACAACAACAACAACAACAACAACAACAACAACAACAACTGTACGGGCCATAGTACAAAACCTAAATAATAATACAAATAAATAATAACAATAAAAAAAACATAAATAAATAATAATAACAAATAAATAAAATAATAACAATAATAATAATTTAAAAAAAGAACAATAATATAAAAATAATAACTAAAATAATATTAACAAATAAGAAATTAATAATAATAATAATGCAACATATAACAATACACAAATAATAATAACAATACTATTACAAATAAAAATAGGGTTTTATTTATTCCTCTGGTCACGTGACTCACCCAAAATCCGCGTCCTCGCTCTTGAAGAAGAACTTCACGTTCGGTTTGTTCAGCACGTGCTTGAAGTCCGCGAGGGTCACGCTCTGCGCGGGCACGTTGATCCGGATCAGGTACGGGGTCTCCTGGTCCTCCAGGTGGTACACCACCCGGGTGTCCATCGACCTGTCTGTCTCTCTCTCTGTGCACCTGTCTGTCTCTCTCTCTGTGCACCTGTCTGTCTCTCTCTCTCTGTGCACCTGTCTCTCTCTCTCGACCTGTCTCTCCCCACCGGTCTGTATGTTCTCCTGTCTGTCTCTCGGGTCCAGATGTGTCTCCGGTCCAGCTGATGATGCTCTGTCTCCTGCGGAAGTCACGCCGCAGCCGTCAACAGTAAAACAATAAAATACACCACTTCCGTTTGAGCCCTTCAGAATAAGAGCAGAGATCGCGGAGGGACACACAGAGAGAAATACGTCTTTATGAATACATGCATGCGTTATATGTCTCTAAAGAAGTCCTTACTATATGATTAATTACATGGTAATAATAACATCATCTAACACTAAAACAATCAAATACACCATTTCTTTCTCAGCCCTTCAGAATAAGAGCAGAGGCAGAGATCACGTGACGTGTAAAGATATATGAAAACAGAGAGAAACACATTTGTATTAATACATGCTTTATTAATAAAGATAATACACATTTAATAAGCACAGAACAAACACAATCTGTAGTTTCAAGTGTTTATTAGTAGTCCAACTGTGAAGAGGCGTTCAGGGACAGCCAACAACAGTGGCACGTTTCAGCTTCATATCGTCTTTTCCCCCCGAAACCTATAAATAAATGTTCTGTTGTTTTTTTAAATCTCACATATTCCTCAGAACAGAGTAACAGAGCGTTTGAGTAAAACACTACATATTAAAACCGTCTGACGCAGACTGAAGTCTTGTTATTGCTGAAGGTAGAAGCTCTCAGTTCCCAGCTGCAGTGAACGCAGCATGAAGGCCACTGGGTTAACTGCTGAGAGGAGGTAGAGTTAAAGACGATTGGTTAGTTTCTGCTACACGTTCAAAACAACCAGCCGTCAGTGTACCTGAGCCACAGGTGAGTGTACCTGAGCCACAGGTGAGTGTTAGTGTACCTGAGCCTCAGGCGAGTGTACCTGAGCATCAGGCGAGTGTACCTGAGCCACAGGTGAGTGTACCCGAGCATCAGGCGAGTGTACCTGAGCCACAGGTGAGTGTACCTGAGCCACAGGTGAGTGTTAGTGTACCTGAGCCTCAGGCGAGTGTACCTGAGCCACAGGTGAGTGTAGCCACAGGTGAGTGTACCCGAGCCTCAGGCGAGTGTACCTGAGCCACAGGTGAGTGTAGCCACAGGTGAGTGTACCTGAGCCACAGGTGAGTGGTACCTGAGCCACAGGTGAGTGTACCTGAGCCACAGGTGAGTGTAGCCACAGGAGAGTGTACCTGAGCCACAGGTGAGTGTAGCCACAGGTGAGTGTACCTGAGCCACAGGTGAGTGTAGCCACAGGTGAGTGTACCTGAGCCTCAGGTGAGTGTAGCCACAGGTGAGTGTACCTGAGCCTCAGGCGAGTGTACCTGAGCCTCAGGCGAGTGTACCTGAGCCACAGGTGAGTGTAGCCACAGGTGAGTGTAGCCACAGGTGAGTGTATCTGAGCCACAGGTGAGTGGTACCTGAGCCACAGGTGAGTGTACCTGAGCCACAGGTGAGTGTAGCCACAGGAGAGTGTACCTGAGCCACAGGTGAGTGTAGCCACAGGAGAGTGTACCTGAGCCACAGGTGAGTGTAGCCACAGGTGAGTGTACCTGAGCCACAGGTGAGTGTAGCCACAGGTGAGTGTACCTGAGCCTCAGGTGAGTGTAGCCACAGGTGAGTGTACCTGAGCCTCAGGTGAGTGTACCTGAGCCTCAGGCGAGTGTACCTGAGCCACAGGTGAGTGTACCTGAGCCACAGGTGAGTGTACCTGAGCCACAGGTGAGTGTAGCCACAGGAGAGTGTACCTGAGCCACAGGTGAGTGTAGCCACAGGAGAGTGTACCTGAGCCACAGGTGAGTGTAGCCACAGGTGAGTGTACCTGAGCCACAGGTGAGTGTAGCCACAGGTGAGTGTACCTGAGCCTCAGGTGAGTGTAGCCACAGGTGAGTGTACCTGAGCCTCAGGTGAGTGTACCTGAGCCTCAGGCGAGTGTACCTGAGCCACAGGTGAGTGTACCTGAGCCACAGGTGAGTGTACCTGAGCCACAGGTGAGTGTAGCCACAGGTGAGTGTACCTGTGAGTGTACCTGAGCCACAGGTGAGTTTAGCTGAGCCACAGGTGAGTTTAGCTGAGCCACAGGTGAGTGCACCTGAGCCACAGGTGAGTGTACCTGAGCCACAGGTGAGTGTTAGTGTACCTGAGCCACAGGTGAATTTAGCTGAGCTACAGGTGAGTGTTAGTGTACCTGAGCCACAAGTGAGTGTACCTGAGCCACAGGTGAGTGTAGCCACAGGTGAGTGTACCTGAGCCACAGGTGAGTTCAGCTGAGCCACAGGTGAGTGTACCTGAGCCACAGGTGAGTGTGAGTGTGCCTGAGCCACAGGTGAGTGTGAGTGTGCCTGAGCCACAGGTGAGTGTACCTGAGCCACAGGTGAGTGTGAGTGTACCTGAGCCACAGGTGAATTTAGCTGAGCCACAGGTGAGTGTACCTGAGCCACAGGTGAGTTCAGCTGAGCCACAGGTGAGTGTACCTGAGTCACAGGTGAGTGTGTGTGTGCCTGAGCCACAGGTGAGTTTAGCTGAGCCACAGGTGAGTTTAGCTGAGCCACAGGTGAGTGTGAGTGCACCTGAGCCACAGGTGAGTGTACCTGAGCCACAGGTGAGTGTTAGTGTACCTGAGCCACAGGTGAATTTAGCTGAGCTACAGGTGAGTGTTAGTGTACCTGAGCCACAAGTGAGTGTACCTGAGCCACAGGTGAGTGTAGCCACAGGTGAGTGTACCTGAGCCACAGGTGAGTTCAGCTGAGCCACAGGTGAGTGTACCTGAGCCACAGGTGAGTTCAGCTGAGCCACAGGTGAGTGTGCCTGAGCCACAGGTGAGTGTGAGTGTGCCTGAGCCACAGGTGAGTGTACCTGAGCCACAGGTGAGTGTGAGTGTACCTGAGCCACAGGTGAATTTAGCTGAGCCACAGGTGAGTGTACCTGAGCCACAGGTGAGTGTGAGTGTGCCTGAGCCACAGGTGAGTTTAGCTGAGCCACAGGTGAGTGTGAGTGTACCTGAGCCACAGGTGAGTGTACCTGAGCCACAGGTGAGTGTGAGTGTGCCTGAGCCACAGGTGAGTGTACCTGAGCCACAGGTGAGTGTGCCTGAGCCACAGGTGAGTGTACCTGAGCCACAGGTGAGTGTGAGTGTGTCTGAGCCACAGGTGAGTGTACCTGAGCCACAGGTGAGTGTACCTGAGCCACAGGTGAGTGTGAGTGTACCTGAGCCACAGGTGAGTGTACCTGAGCCACAGGTGAGTGTACCTGAGCCACAGGTGAGTGTGAGTGTACCTGAGCCACAGGTGAGTGTACCTGAGCCACAGGTGAGTGTACCTGATCTGAGGCTTTGATTGGAGGAAGATGGGGATAAACAACATGGAACTGAACTTAGATTAAAGTGTTTAATGTTTGAGTTACATCACAGGGAAATATGTTGTTGGTTTCTACATGGAGATAAGCCCCGCCCCCTCGCAAGCAGGTCTAGTTTGAGTGACGCGAGTAAACACCAATTAAGTCGCTCACTGGAGGAACGAGTGAACGCAGCTTTATTATTAAAGAGCAGTCTGTCATTCAGCGATAAAGACGAAGATGAAGATGAAGACGAAGACGAGCTGAAACCT
>JAPTMU010000328.1:192302-197302 GCA_028583405.1 Pogonophryne albipinna | reverse complement strand
TAGTGTTAGTGAGGAACCAGTGTAGAGACTTCAGAACAGGAGTGATCCACTTTCTTAGTGTCAGTGAGGAACCAGTGTAAAGACTTCAGAACAGGAGTGATCCACTTTCTTAGTGTCAGAGAGGAACCAGTGTAAAGACTTCAGAACAGGAGTGATCCACTTTCTTAGTGTTAGTGAGGAACCAGTGTAAAGACTTCAGAACAGGAGTGATCCACTTTCTTAGTGTTAGTGAGGAACCAGTGTAAAGACTTCAGAACAGGAGTGATCCACTTTCTTAGTGTCAGAGAGGAACCAGTGTAAAGACTTCAGAACAGGAGTGATCCACTTTCTTAGTGTTAGTGAGGAACCAGTGTAAAGACTTCAGAACAGGAGTGATCCACTTTCTTAGTGTCAGTGAGGAACCAGTGTAGAGACTTCAGAACAGGAGTGATCCACTTTCTTAGTGTCAGAGAGGAACCAGTGTAAAGACTTCAGAACAGGAGTGATCCACTTTCTTAGTGTTAGTGAGGAACCAGTGTAAAGACTTCAGAACAGGAGTGATCCACTTTCTTAGTGTCAGTGAGGAACCAGTGTAAAGACTTCAGAACAGGAGTGATCCACTTTCTTAGTGTCAGTGAGGAACCAGTGTAAAGACTTCAGAACAGGAGTGATCCACTTTCTTAGTGTCAGAGAGGAACCAGTGTAAAGACTTCAGAACAGGAGTGATCCACTTTCTTAGTGTCAGAGAGGAACCAGTGTAAAGACTTCAGAACAGGAATGATCCACTTTCTTAGTGTCAGAGAGGAACCAGTGTAAAGACTTCAGAACAGGAGTGATGTGATCCACTTTCTTAGTGTCAGTGAGGAACCAGTGTAAAGACTTCAGAACAGGAGTGATGTGATCCACTTTCTTAGTGTTAGAGAGGAACCAGTGTAAAGACTTCAGAACAGGAGTGATCCACTTTCTTAGTGTCAGAGAGGAACCAGTGTAGAGACTTCAGAACAGGACTGATCCACTTTCTTAGTGTCAGAGAGGAACCAGTGTAAAGACTTCAGAACAGGAGTGATCCACTTTCTTAGTGTTAGTGAGGAACCAGTGTAAAGACTTCAGAACAGGAGTGATCCACTTTCTTAGTGTTAGTGAGGAACCAGTGTAAAGACTTCAGAACAGGAGTGATGTGATCCACTTTCTTAGTGTCAGTGAGGAACCAGTGTAAAGACTTCAGAACAGGAGTGATCCACTTTCTTAGTGTCAGAGAGGAACCAGTGTAAAGACTTCAGAACAGGACTGATCCACTTTCTTAGTGTCAGAGAGGAACCAGTGTAAAGACTTCAGAACAGGACTGATCCACTTTCTTAGTGTCAGAGAGGAACCAGTGTAAAGACTTCAGAACAGGAGTGATCCACTTTCTTAGTGTTAGTGAGGAACCAGTGTAAAGACTTCAGAACAGGAGTGATCCACTTTCTTAGTGTTAGTGAGGAACCAGTGTAAAGACTTCAGAACAGGAGTGATGTGATCCACTTTCTTAGTGTTAGAGAGGAACCAGTGTAAAGACTTCAGAACAGGAGTGATCCACTTTCTTAGTGTCAGAGAGGAACCAGTGTAAAGACTTCAGAACAGGACTGATCCACTTTCTTAGTGTCAGAGAGGAACCAGTGTAAAGACTTCAGAACAGGAGTGATCCACTTTCTTAGTGTTAGTGAGGAACCAGTGTAAAGACTTCAGAACAGGAGTGATCCACTTTCTTAGTGTCAGTGAGGAACCAGTGTAAAGACTTCAGAACAGGAGTGATGTGATCCACTTTCTTAGTGTTAGAGAGGAACCAGTGTAAAGACTTCAGAACAGGAGTGATCCACTTTCTTAGTGTCAGAGAGGAACCAGTGTAAAGACTTCAGAACAGGACTGATCCACTTTCTTAGTGTCAGAGAGGAACCAGTGTAAAGACTTCAGAACAGGAGTGATCCACTTTCTTAGTGTCAGAGAGGAACCAGTGTAAAGACTTCAGAACAGGACTGATCCACTTTCTTAGTGTCAGAGAGGAACCAGTGTAAAGACTTCAGAACAGGAGTGATCCACTTTCTTAGTGTTAGTGAGGAACCAGTGTAAAGACTTCAGAACAGGAGTGATCCACTTTCTTAGTGTCAGTGAGGAACCAGTGTAAAGACTTCAGAACAGGAGTGATCCACTTTCTTAGTGTCAGTGAGGAACCAGTGTAAAGACTTCAGAACAGGAGTGATCCACTTTCTTAGTGTTAGAGAGGAACCAGTGTAAAGACTTCAGAACAGGAGTGATCCACTTTCTTAGTGTCAGAGAGGAACCAGTGTAAAGACTTCAGAACAGGAGTGATGTGATCCACTTTCTTAGTGTTAGTGAGGAACCAGTGTAAAGACTTCAGAACAGGAGTGATCCACTTTCTTAGTGTCAGTGAGGAACCAGTGTAAAGACTTCAGAACAGGAGTGATCCACTTTCTTAGTGTCAGTGAGGAACCAGTGTAAAGACTTCAGAACTGGACTGATCCACTTTCTTAGTGTTAGAGAGGAACCAGTGTAAAGACTTCAGAACAGGAGTGATCCACTTTCTTAGTGTCAGTGAGGAACCAGTGTAAAGACTTCAGAACAGGAGTGATCCACTTTCTTAGTGTCAGAGAGGAACCAGTGTAAAGACTTCAGAACAGGAGTGATGTGATCCACTTTCTTAGTGTCAGTGAGGAACCAGTGTAAAGACTTCAGAACAGGACTGATCCACTTTCTTAGTGTCAGAGAGGAACCAGTGTAAAGACTTCAGAACAGGAGTGATCCACTTTCTTAGTGTCAGTGAGGAACCAGTGTAAAGACTTCAGAACAGGAGTGATCCACTTTCTTAGTGTCAGTGAGGAACCAGTGTAAAGACTTCAGAACAGGAGTGATCCACTTTCTTAGTGTCAGTGAGGAACCAGTGTAAAGACTTCAGAACAGGAGTGATCCACTTTCTTAGTGTCAGTGAGGAACCAGTGTAAAGACTTCAGAACTGGACTGATCCACTTTCTTAGTGTCAGTGAGGAACCAGTGTAAAGACTTCAGAACAGGAGTGATCCACTTTCTTAGTGTCAGTGAGGAACCAGTGTAAAGACTTCAGAACAGGAGTGATCCACTTTCTTAGTGTCAGTGAGGAACCAGTGTAAAGACTTCAGAACAGGAGTGATCCACTTTCTTAGTGTCAGTGAGGAACCAGTGTAAAGACTTCAGAACAGGAGTGATCCACTTTCTTAGTGTCAGTGAGGAACCAGTGTAAAGACTTCAGAACAGGAGTGATCCACTTTCTTAGTGTCAGTGAGGAACCAGTGTAAAGACTTCAGAACAGGAGTGATCCACTTTCTTAGTGTCAGTGAGGAACCAGTGTAAAGACTTCAGAACAGGAGTGATCCACTTTCTTAGTGTTAGTGAGGAACCAGTGTAAAGACTTCAGAACAGGAGTGATCCACTTTCTTAGTGTCAGTGAGGAACCAGTGTAAAGACTTCAGAACAGGAGTGATCCACTTTCTTAGTGTCAGTGAGGAACCAGTGTAAAGACTTCAGAACAGGAGTGATCCACTTTCTTAGTGTCAGTGAGGAACCAGTGTAAAGACTTCAGAACAGGAGTGATCCACTTTCTTAGTGTCAGTGAGGAACCAGTGTAAAGACTTCAGAACAGGAGTGATCCACTTTCTTAGTGTCAGTGAGGAACCAGTGTAAAGACTTCAGAACAGGAGTGATCCACTTTCTTAGTGTCAGTGAGGAACCAGTGTAAAGACTTCAGAACAGGAGTGATCCACTTTCTTAGTGTCAGTGAGGAACCAGTGTAAAGACTTCAGAACAGGAGTGATCCACTTTCTTAGTGTCAGTGAGGAACCAGTGTAAAGACTTCAGAACAGGAGTGATCCACTTTCTTAGTGTCAGAGAGGAACCAGTGTAAGGACTTCAGAACAGGAGTGATCCACTTTCTTAGTGTCAGAGAGGAACCAGTGTAAGGACTTCAGAACAGGAGTGATCCACTTTCTTAGTGTCAGTGAGGAACCAGTGTAAAGACTTCAGAACAGGAGTGATCCACTTTCTTAGTGTCAGAGAGGAACCAGTGTAAAGACTTCAGAACAGGAGTGATCCACTTTCTTAGTGTCAGTGAGGACTCGAGCCGCGGCGTTCTGAATCAGCTGCAGCTTCCTAATAGATGTTTTAGTGAGACCTGTGAAGTGTTGTGTCCCGTCAATTATGTTAGTTTGTTATGTATTTGTCACGTTCATGTTTGTTTTGTTTGTTTCACTTCCTGTTTTATTTTGTACTCCTTGTCTCATTCCAGGTGCCTTTACTTCCTTGGTTCTTGTTTCCCACCATCGTCAGCGTCTGCCCCGCCCCTGATTGTTTCCACCTGTTCCCACTTACCTCTTGTATATATTGTCCTGTCTCCCCTTGTCTGTTGTCAGTTCGTCTTGTTCGTCATGCCAAGAAGTCAGATCCAAGCAGCCATAGAGAGACCAAGTACCTTTTTGATATCCTCCATGAGAGCGTTTTGTTTTGTGACCGTTTTGTCACTCCCTCTGTAAAGAGTGTTTCTTTGTTTTTTGATCCATTAAAGTTTATTTTTCTTCAAACCTTTTCGTCTCCGGGTTGTGCAATTGAGTCCTCATATCAGTGAGTCACGGTTCCTAACATAAAGACACCATTGCAGTAGTCCAGTCTACTGAAGATAAAAGCATGGACAAGTTTTTCCAGATCCTGCTGTGACATTAGTCTTTTAATCCTAGATATATTCTTTAGGTGATAGTAGGCTGATTTAGTAACTGTTTTAATGTGACTGTTGAAACTCAGGTCAGAGTCCATGACTACACCTAGATTTCTGGCTCTGTTGTTTTGAACATTGCAGACTGAAGCTCAGCGCTAACTTTTATACGTTCTGCCTTGGCTCCAAAAACCATTACCTCAGTTTTATCTTTGTTTCATTGGAGAAAGTTCTGACACATCCAGTCATTGATTTGTTCAATGCACTTACTCAGTGTTTGAATTGGAGC
>JAPTMU010000328.1:174802-184802 GCA_028583405.1 Pogonophryne albipinna | reverse complement strand
TATCACTGGCCCCGTGTATCTCCTAATCGATATAACCGGCCGGCTCTCGTCCATCCCACATGCTCCACTGAGATCCAGCATCTAGTTTCAGGCGGCCTGTGGAACTGCCAGTCAGCTGTTCCTAAGGCTGACTTCATCTCTGGCTACGCTTCCCTGCAGTCTCTGGATTTCCTTGCTCTCACTGAGACGTGGATTACTCCATCCAACACATCCACCCCAGCAGCTCTCTCCACAGCATATTCCTTCTCCCATACACCCAGACCCACTGGCAGAGGAGGTGGCACTGGTCTCCTGGTCTCTCCCAAATGGAGCTGTTCCCTCTTCAAGCTACCTAACTTCACTCCTTCCACCTTTGAATTCCATGCCGTCACAGTAACCCATCCTATACAATGAACCCTTGTTGTTCTCTACCGTCCACCAGGCGCCTTGGGAGACTTCTTGGAGGAGTTAGATAATCTCCTCTCACACATCCCTGAAACTGGCCCTCCCGCTGTACTTCTCGGAGACTTCAACCTCCAGACAGGGAAGATAGACGAACTAACATCTCTGTTAACCGCCTTTGCTTTCTCACGGTCTCCATCCCCACCAACTCATAAAGCTGGCAATGTCCTTGATCTCATATTCTCAAGGAACTGCACTACTTCTAACCTCTCTGTAAACCCGCTCCACACATCCGATCACTTCTTCATTTCATTCTCTCTACCCCTTTCCACACATAACAAACTAATCTCTTCTCATCCTGCACCTGTCCGCCGTAACCTTCGTTCCCTCTCCCCCTCTACCTTTGCCTCATCGGTGCTCTCAGCCCTCCCTTCCTCTGACTCGTTCCAACTCCTGCCTCCAAACTCTGCTGCAGAAACTCTCCTCTCTACTCTCTCATCCTCTCTGGACTCTCTCTGTCCTCTCACATCTCGGCAGGCTCGTCAGTCCCCTCCTGCTCCCTGGCTAAATGACGCACTGCGTGCTAATAGAACCGTCCTTCGGGCAGCAGAGCGGAAACGGTGGAAATCCAAACACCGTGACGACCTCCTAACCTATCAGGCTCTCCTCTCCTTCTTTCTCTGCTTCCATCTCTCAGGCAAAAAGCACTTTCTTTCAAGATAAGATCCAATCTTCCTATTCCAATCCCAAAAAACTATTTTCCATCTTCTCCTCCCTCCTGGACCCTCCCAAAGCCCCTTCCCCCTCCTCCCTCCTGGACCCCCCCAGAGCCCCTTCCCCCTCCTCCCTCCTGGACCCTCCCAAAGCCCCTTCCCCCTCCTCCCTCCTGGACCCTCCCAAAGCCCCTTCCCCCTCCTCCCTCCTGGACCCCCCCCAAAGCCCCTCCCCCCTCCTCCCTCCTGGACCCCCTCAAAGCCCCTCCCCCCTCCTCCCTCCTGGACCCCCCCAAAGCCCCTCCCCCTCCTCCCTCCTGGAACCCCCTCCCCCCTCCTCCCTCCTGGACCCCCTCAAAGCCCCTCCCCCCTCCTCCCTCCTGGACCCCCCCAAAGCCCCTTCCCCCTCCTCCCTCCTGGACCCCCCCAGAGCCCCTTCCCCCTCCTCCCTCCTGGACCCTCCCAAAGCCCCTTCCCCCTCCTCCCTCCTGGACCCTCCCAAAGCCCCTTCCCCCTCCTCCCTCCTGGACCCCCCCCAAAGCCCCTCCCCCCTCCTCCCTCCTGGACCCCCTCAAAGCCCCTCCCCCCTCCTCCCTCCTGGACCCCCCCAAAGCCCCTCCTCCCTCCTGGACCCCCTTCCCCCTCCTCCCTCCTGGACCCCCACAAAGCCCCTTCCCCCTCCTCCCTCTTGGACCCTCCCAAAGCCCCTCCCCCCTCCTCCCTTCTGTCAAGCGACTTTGTTAACCACTTTGAAAAAAAAGGTTGATGATATTCGCTCTTCTTTTTCTGACTCACCTTTACTCACCGCTGGGTCACCAGACCCTCCTTCCACCCACACACTGACCTCCTTTTCCCCTCTCTCTCCAAGTGAGGTTCTTACCCTCATTACCTCTGCCCGCCCTACCACCTGTCCTCTGGACCCTATCCCTTCAAACCTCCTTCAGACTATCGCTCCTGATATTCTACCGTTCCTCACCCATTTCATCAACACTTCTCTAACTTCTGGTCACTTTCCAAACAGTCTCAAGGAGGCAAGAGTAAACCCTCTCCTAAAGAAACCCACTCTCAACCCGTCTGATGTTATAAACTACAGGCCTGTCTCTCTCCTCCCGTTCCTGTCTAAAACACTTGAACGCGCTGTCTTTAAACAACTCTCCTGTTATCTCCATCAGAACAACCTTCTGGATCCGCACCAGTCTGGTTTCAAGGCAGGTCACTCCACAGAAACTGTTCTCCTTGCTGTCACTGAGGAACTGCACACTGCTAAAGCAGCCTCCCTCTCCTCTGTCATCATCCTGTTGGACCTGTCTGCTGCATTCGACACGGTGAATCATCAGATCCTCCTTCGCACTCTCCAAGAACTTGGAGTTTCAGGCTCTGCACTTTCCCTCCTCACCTCATACCTCAAAGACCGCACCTACAGGGTTACTTGGAGAGGGTCGGAGTCCGACCCTTGTCAATTAACTACAGGGGTCCCTCAGGGCTCTGTTCTTGGTCCCCTCCTCTTCTCCTTGTACACAAACTCGCTCGGATCAGTCATTAGCCCGCATGGTTTTTCATACCACTGCTAAGCTGACGACACGCAATTAATTCTGTCCTTTCCCCGCTCAGAGACCCAGGTCGTCGCACGCATCTCTGCTTGTCTAGCTGACATCTCTCAGTGGATGTCTGCTCATCACCTCAAGCTCAACCTTGACAAGACTGAACTGCTTTTCCTTCCGGGAAAAGATTGTCCCACTCTTGACCTAACAATCAACATCAGCACCTCTGTTGTTTCCCCGACTCAGACTGCAAGGAATCTGGGTGTGACCCTAGATAACAACCTGTCCTTCACTGCAAACATCGCTGCTACAACCCGCTGCTGCAGATACACGCTTTACAACATCAGGAAGATTCGTCCCCAGCTGACCCAGAAAGCCACGCAGGTTCTGGTCCAGGCTCTGGTCCAGGCTCTCGTCACCTCACGCCTAGACTACTGCAACTCCCTCCTGGCTGGTCTACCTGCATGTGCCATCCGACCTCTGCAGCTCATCCAGAATGCAGCGGCTCGTCTGGTCTTCAACCTTCCTAAATGTTCCCACGCCGCTCCTCCGCTCCCTCCACTGGCTTCCAGTAACTGCTAGAATCCACTTCAAGACAATGGTACTTGCGTACCATGCTGCGAATGGATCTGGCCCTTCCTACATCCAGGACATGGTTAAACTGTACACCCCAGCGCGTGCACTACGCTCTGCATCAGCCAAACGACTCGCTGCACCCTCGCTGCCAAGGGGACCCAAGTTCCCATCAGCAGAAACACGTGGGTTTGCTATCCTGGCTCCAAGATGGTGGAATGAGCTCTGACATCAGGACAGCAGAAAGCTTACACACCTTCCAGACTGAAAACTCATCTCTTTCGACTCCACTTCGAGCAATAGAACTATTAACAAAGCACTTATATACTAATAAAGGGCTGGCTTATCTAAAGCCAGTTGAGTAGCACTTGAAATGTTTGGCTCTATGAAACCTGATGTACTTTATGATTCTGTTTTCTTCAAGGTTGTGTCTTCCTGGTCGAACGCACTTATTGTAAGTCGCTTTGGATAAAAGCGTCAGCTAAATGCAATGGAATGTAATGTAATGTCTCCTCTACATCACCATGTGTCCCCGGTGTGTCCCCGGTGTCCCCCCGGTGTGTCTCTTTTCCTCCGTACCTCAGTGAGGTTAATAATAATGTTAATAAAGTAGTACCGTGTGTCTGGGTGGTGATTCGCCGCTGGGCGTATGTAGCCAGACCCTCGCTCAGCCACATCTCCTCCCAGCTGGCGTTGGTCACGGCGTTCCCAAACCAGCCGTGAGCGATCTCGTGCACGACGTCGATCACCAGGAACTCGCTGCTCTCCAAGATGGAGGCGATGATGAAGATGAGGCACGGGTTCTCCATGGCAACGATGGGGAAGGAGGGGGGGAGGAACACGATGTCACACCTGAGGGGGGGGGGGGTAGGGATGAGGTATCAATATGAGGTGTGACCGTTGGTGTGTCAAATTATCATTTATTACATTATTATTATGTTCTACTGTCTTGTTTATTCCTTGTCTTCTAATTTGTATAGCGTGCCATGCCTTGTGTTTCCATGCTGCTGCGTCACACTCTGTGTGCAACAGCCGGATGTGAAGGACTGTTATTCCGACACACTTGTCTGTGTGCAACAGGCGGATGTGAAGGACTGTTATTCCGACACACTTGTCTGTGTGCAACAGCCGGATGTGAAGGACTGTTATTCCGACACACTTGTCTGTGTGCAACAGCCGGATGTGAAGGACTGTTATTCCGACACATTTGTCTGTGTGCAACAGCCGGATGTGAAGGGCTGTTATTCCGAGACACTTGTCTGTGTGCAACAGCCGGATGTGAAGGACTGTTATTCCGACACACTTGTCTGTGTGCAACAGCCGGATGTGAAGGACTGTTATTCCGACACACTTGTCTGTGTGCAACAGTCGGATGTGAAGGGCTGTTATTCCGACACACTTGTCTGTGTGCAACAGGCGGATGTGAAGGACTGTTATTCCGACACACTTGTCTGTGTGCAACAGGCGGATGTGAAGGACTGTTATTCCGACACACTTGTCTGTGTGTAACAGGCGGATGTGAAGGACTGTTATTCCGACACACTTGTCTGTGTGCAACAGCCGGATGTGAAGGGCTGTTATTCCGACACACTTGTCTGTGTGCAACAGCCGGATGTGAAGGACTGTTATTTCGACACACTTGTCTGTGTGCAACAGCCGGATGTGAAGGACTGTTATTCCGACACACTTGTCTGTGTGCAACAGCCGGATGTGAAGGGCTGTTATTCCGACACACTTGTCTGTGTGCAACAGCCGGATGTGAAGGACTGTTATTCCGACACACTTGTCTGTGTGCAACAGCCGGATGTGAAGGGCTGTTATTCCGACACACTTGTCTGTGTGCAACAGCCGGATGTGAAGGACTGTTATTCCGACACACTTGTCTGTGTGCAACAGCCGGATGTGAAGGGCTGTTATTCCGACACACTTGTCTGTGTGCAACAGCCGGATGTGAAGGGCTGTTATTCCGACACACTTGTCTGTGTGCAACAGCCGGATGTGAAGGACTGTTATTCCGACACACTTGTCTGTGTGCAACAGCCGGATGTGAAGGGCTGTTATTCCGACACACTTGTCTGTGTGCAACAGCCGGATGTGAAGGACTGTTATTCCGACACACTTGTCTGTGTGCAACAGCCGGATGTGAAGGACTGTTATTCCACGGGGGTAAAAGAGATTTGCAAATGGCTTAAGGGCTGGGGGTTTAGATAAAGCCTCAGAGTTTAAGGGTGGGACCAGACTCTCTCTAAAACTCAGAGAGACTGTGAGCAGAGCTTCTCTGTCCTCTGAGGGTGAAGCTGCTCCTGCATCCATTTCACTTTATATTGACTTTATTACTTTATTAAATATAACAAAAGACACACTTTGTCCATGAATCATCTCTCAGTGTCTCTTGCTCTGAGCTCACCTGCCCCACAGGTAGGGTCCGAACAGCTGTTCAGCGACGGCCAGCCAGCGCTCCACGCTGCCGCCCAGCTGCTGCACGGCCACCGGCAGCAGGCAGGGCTCGGCCCACACCCGGCTCCTGACACAACCAGAAGAGACCAGTGTCAAGTGCAAACCAGTACAAACCAGTGCAAACCAGTATAAACCACTATAAACCAGTATAGAAAGTACCATAACCCAGTATAACCAGTATAACTAGTGTAACCCAGTAAAACCCAGTATAACCACTATAACCCAGAATAACTCAGTATAACCAGTATAACCCAGTATAATCCAGTATAATCAGTATAACTCAGTATGACCCAGTATAACCCAGTATAACCAGTATAACCCAGTATAACCAGTATAACCCAGTATAACCCAGTATAACCCAGTATAACCAGTATAACCCAGTATAACCAGTATAACCCAGTATAACCCAGTATAACCAGTATAACCCAGTATAACCCAGTATAACCAGTATAACCCAGTATAACCAGTATAACCCAGTATAACCCAGTATAACCAGTATAACCAGTACACTTACCGCGGGCCCACGTCCACGTGCTGCAGCTCTCCGGCCACCAGGGCCACCAGGTAGGAGGGCACTGGGAGCTCCATGGAGAACTGGAAGACCCGGTCCAGACTGGAGTAGGAGCTCCGAGACGCACTCATCAGAACCGTGATGCCTTCAGGGACCTGGGGAAGAACCACAACTGTATCATACAAGAGAAGAAGTGTGTGTGTGTGTGTGTGTGTGTGTGTGTGTGTGTGTGTGTGTGTGTGTGTGTGTGTGTGTGTGTGTGTGTGTGTGTGTGTGTGTGTGTGTGTGTGTGTGTGTGTGTGTGTGTGTGTGTGTGTGTGTGTGTGTGTGTGTGTGTGTGTGTGTGTGTGTGTGTGTGTGTGTGTGTGTGTGTGTGTGTGTGTGTGTGTGTGTGTGTGTGTGTGTGTGTGTGTGTGTGTGACTGTGTGTGTGTGTGTGTGTGTGACTGTGTGTGTGTGTCTGTCTCACCCTCACTGATGCAGTGTACGTGCTCTTCACAGCTGGAGTGTCGAAGCAGGGGAAGAAGGATCTGTTGCAGACGGAGTGTCCCTGAGTGAAGACCAGAGGACGGGTCTGTCCACAGGTGAGCTCCGAGTCCAGCCACCAGATCTGCATACAGGTGAGCATCAGGTCCCACAATGCACTACACATCCCACAATGCACTGCAGATCCCACAATGCACTGCAGATCCCACAATGCACTGCTCCTCCTGGTTTATGGACTAAAGTAAAAATGTTTCCTTACCTTAAACCAGAGACTAAAAACCCTTAACTAGAGACTGATAAACCCTTAACTCAGAGACTAAATGCCTCAGACCCTTACCGCAGGCCCGTCTGTGGTGCTGTACCAGAGACTGATAAACCCTTAACTTAAAGACTAAATGCCTCAGACCCTTACCGCGGGCCCGTCTTTGGTGCTCTACCAGAGACTGATAAACCCTTAACTTAAAGACTAAATGCCTCAGACGCTTACCGCGGGCCCGTCTGTGGTGCTGTACCAGAGACTGATAAACCCTTAACTTAAAGACTAAATGCCTCAGACCCTTACCGCGGGCCCGTCTTTGGTGCTGTACCAGAGACTGATAAACCCTTAACTTAAAGACTAAATGCCTCAGACCCTTACCGCGGGCCCGTCTGTGGTGCTGTACCAGAGACTGATAAACCCTTAACTTAAAGACTAAATGCCTCAGACCCTTAACGCGGGCCCGTCTGTGGTGCTGTACCAGAGACTGATAAACCCTTAACTTAAAGACTAAATGCTTCAGACCCTTACCGCAGGCCCGTCTGTGGTGCTGTACCGGACCGTGACCTGGATCAGTCGGCCCGGCTTTAGGGCGTTCGGCAGGCTGATGTTCAGAGAGGAGCCGTAGTCTGAGAAGGGGTCAAGGCGGTAGGTGAGGGACGTGAGACCCGTCTGACCCGTGAGACCCGGGACCTTACAGTCCACAGTCTGGATCAGCAGGGAGGGGTGGCAGTCCAGAACCAGGCTCTGGTTCCCCGGCTGCAGCGGGACCAGGTCCAGAACCAGCCAGCCGCTCAGCTCCTTCACCGCAAAGTTGATCCTGAGGTCCAGGTGCAGGTGTTTCAGTGAGAAGCAGCTGAAGTTAGAGGCCGAGGCCACGTCCACCAGGGGGCGTCGCTGAGGGGGACCAGGACCAGAACCAGAACTAGAACCAGGACCAGAACCTGAAAAGGGACCAGGAACTCCTGCTGAGGGACCAGAACCAGCACCTGAGGAGGGACCAGAACCTCCTGCTGAGGGACTAGGACCTGCTGAGGGACCAGAACCTCCTGCTGAGGGACCAGGACCTCCTGCTGAGGCTCGGGACCCTGGGACCGGAGGGGATTTCCGGCAGCAGCACAGAGAGGTGGGGGTCTGCTGGAGGTCCGCCATCATGCTGCTAAACCAGGACTAACTGCATCCAGAACCAGAACCAGCTGTCTTCAGGGGTCTTAGTCCTTATGCTCCCCACAAATGGAACAAACCTCCAGAAACGCTGAGTCTTCTTCACCAGCGCTGAGCTCTTTGAAGTCGAGTCTGAAACACGACTCTTCTCAGCTGCCGACCCAGAAGCCTTTTCACTGGTCTCAGCTCCTTCTGGATTCACAATGTGGTTTTCAAACTATTCTGTATCTCCTTTATGAATGTGTCACTCCATGTGTTTCTCTGCTGTGTTCTTTTCTGTTGTCTTCTTGTTAAGTGTTAGTGAGGATGTGAAGCACTTTGAATTGCCTCTGTGCCCGGTTACCTTCAGGAAGACTGACCCGGTCTGACAGTGAAACCAGTTTGAGACCAGAGGCTGCCTGAAGTCCTCTATGTAAACCAGGCCAGACCACATTCAGAAACCACGTCTAACAACCCTGAGTGAAGCACCTGTAAGGACACTTAAATAAAGAAAGGAGACCCAGGAATAAAACCAGAACCAGGTCTCAAACTGGTCTGTATGTGAAGAACATTCAGCTGAAACCAGACCAGGTCCAGAGCGGCTGTAAACAGATAGGAACCAGAACCACCAAAACCCCATCAAACAGCAGTAAGGACACCTGTGATCCGGACCAGGTCTCCCACAGGACCCTGCATTTAAAGGCAGATTTAAGAGTATTTAATACTCAAATTAACTAAAACCTGAACCACATCCTGAATGTAACCCTCAGCTAACCAGACTGCATGAGAACCTGAACTGAAGACCTGGACCCTTTAGCCTCTCACAGGAACCAAAACAAGCCAGTGAGTTGAATCTAAACCTGGTCTAAACCCAGACAGGAAGAGGCTTTAAAAGGGACACTTAAAGGCTGATTTGAGATAATTAAAAACTACATTCAACAAAACCTGAACCACATTAAGACCCCTGAACTTAACCCTCATCCAGACTACTTGTAGACCCTTAACCCTCGTGTATCCAGACTACTTGGAGACCCTTAACCCTCATGTATCCAGACTACTTGTTGACCCTTAACCCTCATGTATCCAGACTACTTGGAGACCCTTCACCCTCATGTATCCAGACTACTTGGAGACCCTTAACCCTCATGTATCCAGACTACTTGGAGACCCTTAACCCTCATGTATCCAGACTACTTGTTGACCCTTAACCCTCATCCAGACTACTTGTAGACCCTTAACCCTCGTGTATCCAGACTACTTGTAGACCCTTAACCCTCGTGTATCCAGACTACTTGGAGACCCTTAACCCTCATGTATCCAGACTACTTGTTGACCCTTAACCCTTATCCAGACTACTTGGAGACCCTTAACTCTCATGTAGCCAGACTACTTGTTGACCCTTAACCCTCATCCAGACTACTTGTAGACCCTTAACCCTCGTGTATCCAGACTACTTGGAGACCCTTAACTCTCATGTATCCAGACTACATGTAGACCCTTAACCCTCATGTATCCAGACTACATGTAGACCCTTAACCCTCATGTATCCAGACTACATGTAGACCCTTAACCCTCATGTAGCCAGACTACATGTAGACCCTTAACCCTCTCACAGGAACCATAACTAACCCTCAGTGTGTCTTTAGACTGGGTTAACACCATCACAAACCAGTGAGTTTGATTGTAAACCCGGACAGGAAGAGGCTTTAAAGGGACACTTAAAGCGGATTAAAAACTAACTCAAACACATCAAAGCCCTTTTAGCCCGGGTTAGCTGCTGTGATTAGCCTCTTTAGCTCTCGTTAACCCGGTTTATAAACCGGCTAAATAACCAGCTAATTAGCATTAGCTCTGATTAGCTCAAGCAGACAGCGGCACTTCCTGAGAGCTGCGGTCAGATCCCTGCTGTTTCCCGGGCTTTCAGGGGATCGTCCCGGCGG
>JAPTMU010000328.1:157302-169802 GCA_028583405.1 Pogonophryne albipinna | reverse complement strand
TTTGTGCACTGTTTTGAAATGCCGCTCCTAAATGACCCTTCTTCGGTAAAGACACGCTCGCATTGCAGATGAGAGACAGATGAGACAGATGAGAGACAGACGAGAGACAGACGAGGGACAGACAAGAGAGACGAGAGACAGACGAGAGCCAGGAGAGACAGACGAGAGACAGACGAGAGACAGATGAGACAGACGAGACAGACGAGCGACAGACGAGCGACAGACGAGAGACAGACGGACTTTGAATTGGAATAGATACAAAAATAATCATCCTCCCACTCGGAGTGAAAATTATATATTTTGGGCTTTTTTGCTTCTGCCATAATTGCGGTCTTGTGTGTGAGCGGACTGTCACTCCTGTTGCCACGGACAACGTCAGCTAACTAGTACCCACCAGCCACGCCCCCACACATGGGGTCACGCCGGCCAATCACAAAGCTTTGATGCGTTCAAGTGCATTATTCTGGACAGGAAGATTCTGTTACAGGACGTTAACGATACAACAGAATGTTGTTCTATTTTTAGACACATCTCGCGATCGACTGGTTGGGCGCCCCTGCTCTAAGCGCACGGTGAGAGAGGGTCTTCAGGCTCAGGGGGGCTGGAACGAGGACGTGGGAATAACTTGAAGCTATGAAGACGTTCAGAATCAAACCAGAAGCTTTCTATTAAAGATCTGAGTTTCAACGACACTAAATGACGACTCCCGACAAACGAGTCAGACTGAAGTCATGTGGCGGCCTGCTCAGCTGTGGGTCTCTCTGTGTGTGTGTGTGTGTGTGTGTGTGTGTGTGTGTGTGTGTGTGTGTGTGTGTGAGCACTCACTTCTTGGCCTTGTAGACGTAGGCGCAGCGCTTCCCGAGGTAGAAGTCCACCTCTGTGCGGGTGTAGCAGCCCTCCACCTTCAGCAGGGCCGTGTGCTCGCGCTGGTTCCTCAGACCGCGCTTATAGCCGGTGAAGATGGCCTTGCTCCATAGTCTGAAACACACACATTAAATCATGTTGAGACTGAGTGTCCTCCTCCAACCTGAGAGTAGCATGCTAACAAAGGTATCCCAACTGCAGCTGTGAACATGACAGGATGTGTGATTACCTAGAAGAGCATCAGGACTGTTTGAGGCAGATGATAGCTATGTGATTAACATGATGGTTCAGCCTCTATGGAGAGAGACATCAAGCATGCTCATTTCTGACGTGGAGCTAATCTGAAGTAAACATTGAATACTGCTTTCTATTCCTCCATCTTGTGACTGTGTGACTCCCTCTCTTGGATATCAGCATGTGAAGGACACTGTTCAGGAACTAGTCTCTGTATGTGATGACTCCTTCTGGAGAGGATCACAGATACATGGATCCTGAGGATCACAGATACATGGATCCTGAGGATCACAGATACATGGATCCTGAGGATCACAGATACATGGATCAGAGGCTGAAGCCGGGACCAGGGAGAGAATATAAAAACATGTGACCTCAGATCAGTTTCTAGCGCTGAGACTGCCTGCAGTCTGAGTTTAGAGAGAACTGCATTACATATTCCTCAGATTAGTGTTGGCTGGTAACGCCTCTGTCTGCAGAGCACACTCATCTCATACTGGACGTAGAGGGTCTCACCTTCCAGGCATCGTCAGTCTTCTCCAGGTGAATCCACCTGAAACAGATCAGTGATCAGTTAGAGCTTTATCACCGTGCAGCAGCAGCAACACAAACAGGTCCCTGAAGATCAGTAACCATTGATCCCTCCTCTGATAACAGCTGCCCCTTAAAGACCGGGAACTCCTCCTGAGGTCCAACTGAACCAGTTTACACTAGATATGATATGGATGCTGTGGGATGAGAGCAGACGTCATAAACAAGGGCATTTCAGTCCAGAAACAACACTTTGAATTAACCCATTACGCCTTTGTATCCACGTCACTGATCATCAAACTCTTATTTAGTGTCTCATCACAACTCGTCCAGAGACATCAGGATAACGTGTGGAAGAGGAACAACTGATCAAATCCCACCTCAGATTTACCATTAAAACGTGACTAGTCTGGCTTTAGAGGAGTTTGGTCCCACTCAATGTTCACAGGGAGGAACCCCAGAATACACGGCTCAGGGTTGAGCTCTGAGTGGGGTCCAAGAGGCAGAACTCAGGGTTAGACACTATCCAACACCATACATATAAACATTACAACATGCTAGCCTGCAGCCCCAGGAGACACTGAAGCTAACAGCAGGTTGGACTCTCAGCTCTTTCCTGCTTTTAGACCCGATTAAAGCACTTTGAAACACACATGTTGCTGTTCCTCCTGCAGACACACACTGAAGCTAACATGCTAACAAGCAGCATCAATAACTGAACTTAGCATCAAGTGTCCGCGTGATTCTCAGTCAGTTATAACATGATGTCCTAAACTGGATCAACACATACATTACACCTTTAACAATCCAGAATGAATGTTTTATTTTACATCTACATAGCTGAATGGATGCTAAGTATGGCTAACAGGCTAACGCTAGCTCCTCTCGCTGAAACACCACGTTTCTCTCTATAAGCTCCACAATGAACACCGACACTCCTCCCTGAGTCTCCCCGGGAATCGGGCTCCCTCCCCGGCTGCAGCTCCTCAGACACCTCGCTGTCTCTCCGGAGCCTCTCTGCTCTGTTAGCTCGTCTCTCTCAATCCGGGCTGAATCTCCTCCATCGCGGCTCTAAATGCGGATGAACTCGCCCCGCTGTCCAGAGACTGTCCCCCCGATAGTTACTGATGGGTATCCGGATGAATGGCTGCGGATTTAACGAGTTTCTCGACACTTTTCTCGGACATGTTGGATCTTACCGTAACTGTGAGGGGGAAGATGGCGGAAAAGAAAGCGAGCAGGGAATGCTGGGAAAATAAAGTAAACAGAGGTGACCGAGAATCTGCCTGAACAGAAAGAAGCGCTTAAATTCAGCCTCATGAGTTTAATAAAGGCCCCTTATTTATTTTTTATTTGACTAATATAGTCACCTTATGTCAGGGGTCTCCAACCTCTCTCCACCTGAGAGCTACTTGCGTCACATCGCTTACATTTATTCACATAGCACTCATCAGTTGAATTAAGCTACTTTTGTGCACGTATGAAATTGCAAATACCTAAAGCTTATCTGCTGGACCCACTTAGGTTCACTGTCACCATAGAGGGGTCTGCTGGACCCACTTAGGTTCACTGTCACCATAGAGGGGTCTGCTGGACCCACTTAGGTTCACTGTCACCATAGAGGGGTCTGCTGGACCCACTTAGGTTCACTGTCACCATAGAGGGGTCTGCTGGACCCACTTAGGTTCACTGTCACCATAGAGGGGTCTGCTGGACCCACTTAGGTTCACTGTCACCATAGAGGGGTCTGCTGGACCCACTTAGGTTCACTGTCACCATAGAGGGGTCTGCTGGACCCACTTAGGTTCACTGTCACCATAGAGGGGTCTGCTGGACCCACTTAGGTTCACTGTCACCATAGAGGGGTCTGCTGGACCCACTTAGGTTCACTGTCACCATAGAGGGGTCTGCTGGACCCACTTAGGTTCACTGTCACCATAGAGGGGTCTGCTGGACCCACTTAGGTTCACTGTCACCATAGAGGGGTCTGCTGGACCCACTTAGGTTCACTGTCACCATAGAGGGGTCTGCTGGACCCACTTAGGTTCACTGTCACCATAGAGGGGTCTGCTGGACCCACTTAGGTTCACTGTCACCATAGAGGGGTCTGCTGGACCCACTTAGGTTCACTGTCACCATAGAGGGGTCTGCTGGACCCCCTTAGGTTCACTGTCACCATAGAGGGGTCTGCTGGACCCACTTAGGTTCACTGTCACCATAGAGGGGTCTGCTGGACCCCCTTAGGTTCACTGTCACCATAGAGGGGTCTGCTGGACCCACTTAGGTTCACTGTCACCATAGAGGGGTCTGCTGGACCCACTTAGGTTCACTGTCACCATAGAGGGGTCTGCTGGACCCACTTAGGTTCACTGTCACCATAGAGGGGTCTGCTGGACCCCCTTAGGTTCACTGTCACCATAGAGGGGTCTGCTGGACCCCCTTAGGTTCACTGTCACCATAGAGGGGTCTGCTGGACCCACTTAGGTTCACTGTCACCATAGAGGGGTCTGCTGGACCCACTTAGGTTCACTGTCACCATAGAGGGGTCTGCTGGACCCCCTTAGGTTCACTGTCACCATAGAGGGGTCTGCTGGACCCACTTAGGTTCACTGTCACCATAGAGGGGTCTGCTGGACCCACTTAGGTTCACTGTCACCATAGAGGGGTCTGCTGGACCCACTTAGGTTCACTGTCACCATAGAGGGGTCTGCTGGACCCACTTAGGTTCACTGTCACCATAGAGGGGTCTGCTGGACCCACTTAGGTTCACTGTCACCATAGAGGGGTCTGCTGGACCCACTTAGGTTCACTGTCACCATAGAGGGGTCTGCTGGACCCACTTAGGTTCACTGTCACCATAGAGGGGTCTGCTGGACCCACTTAGGTTCACTGTCACCATAGAGGGGTCTGCTGGACCCACTTAGGTTCACTGTCACCATAGAGGGGTCTGCTGGACCCACTTAGGTTCACTGTCACCATAGAGGGGTCTGCTGGACCCACTTAGGTTCACTGTCACCATAGAGGGGTCTGCTGGACCCACTTAGGTTCACTGTCACCATAGAGGGGTCTGCTGGACCCACTTAGGTTCACTGTCACCATAGAGGGGTCTGCTGGACCCACTTAGGTTCACTGTCACCATAGAGGGGTCTGCTGGACCCACTTAGGTTCACTGTCACCATAGAGGGGTCTGCTGGACCCACTTAGGTTCACTGTCACCATAGAGGGGTCTGCTGGACCCACTTAGGTTCACTGTCACCATAGAGGGGTCTGCTGGACCCACTTAGGTTCACTGTCACCATAGAGGGGTCTGCTGGACCCACTTAGGTTCACTGTCACCATAGAGGGGTCTGCTGGACCCACTTAGGTTCACTGTCACCATAGAGGGGTCTGCTGGACCCACTTAGGTTCACTGTCACCATAGAGGGGTCTGCTGGACCCACTTAGGTTCACTGTCACCATAGAGGGGTCTGCTGGACCCACTTAGGTTCACTGTCACCATAGAGGGGTCTGCTGGACCCACTTAGGTTCACTGTCACCATAGAGGGGTCTGCTGGACCCACTTAGGTTCACTGTCACCATAGAGGGGTCTGCTGGACCCACTTAGGTTCACTGTCACCATAGAGGGGTCTGCTGGACCCACTTAGGTTCACTGTCACCATAGAGGGGTCTGCTGGACCCACTTAGGTTCACTGTCACCATAGAGGGGTCTGCTGGACCCACTTAGGTTCACTGTCACCATAGAGGGGTCTGCTGGACCCACTTAGGTTCACTGTCACCATAGAGGGGTCTGCTGGACCCACTTAGGTTCACTGTCACCATAGAGGGGTCTGCTGGACCCACTTAGGTTCACTGTCACCATAGAGGGGTCTGCTGGACCCACTTAGGTTCACTGTCACCATAGAGGGGTCTGCTGGACCCACTTAGGTTCACTGTCACCATAGAGGGGTCTGCTGGACCCACTTAGGTTCACTGTCACCATAGAGGGGTCTGCTGGACCCACTTAGGTTCACTGTCACCATAGAGGGGTCTGCTGGACCCACTTAGGTTCACTGTCACCATAGAGGGGTCTGCTGGACCCACTTAGGTTCACTGTCACCATAGAGGGGTCTGCTGGACCCACTTAGGTTCACTGTCACCATAGAGGGGTCTGCTGGACCCACTTAGGTTCACTGTCACCATAGAGGGGTCTGCTGGACCCACTTAGGTTCACTGTCACCATAGAGGGGTCTGCTGGACCCACTTAGGTTCACTGTCACCATAGAGGGGTCTGCTGGACCCACTTAGGTTCACTGTCACCATAGAGGGGTCTGCTGGACCCACTTAGGTTCACTGTCACCATAGAGGGGTCTGCTGGACCCACTTAGGTTCACTGTCACCATAGAGGGGTATTCTGGACCCACTTAGGTTCACTGTCACCATAGAGGGGTCTGCTGGACCCACTTAGGTTCACTGTCACCATAGAGGGGTCTGCTGGACCCACTTAGGTTCACTGTCACCATAGAGGGGTCTGCTGGACCCACTTAGGTTCACTGTCACCATAGAGGGGTCTGCTGGACCCACTTAGGTTCACTGTCACCATAGAGGTGACAAAGGTCTGTAGAGCCACATAAAGCAGACTTGTTCAGTGCTGCTTGGTGAATGTTCTTATAGTTTTCTGGAGGCTCCAGAAATGTTGTGAGTTTTGCTGAGACTTAAGCTGAACATGATTTTGGAGATTTATAACCTCCATCTCCATCTGGATTGACACTGAACAGTTCAGACATCTTTTCTTCTTCTTCGTCTTGACATTAAATTATAAACCATAATAAATCAACTGTATAGGTCTAGCCTCCCTATATCTGTGTGTGAAATTGTTCCATCCTCAAAAACAAAAAACTAATACTTCTGCAGTCTAGCTGCAGCTTCTAGGAACGGCCTTCTGTTAAAGAAAGGACACTGAATGTCCTGAATGAGGCCTCACACACAGGACCTGAGTCTGAACACAGCAGATAACAGGAGTATTTACAACAAAAATAGTGCATGTGTGTGTGCACTCTCACATTCTCTGTCTTACTGTTTCATGAATCCCATGAATGTATGAGACTAAGTTAGCTTCATCATCTCAATCAGTGATTAATGAATAATAAAGTTTCTATCGGGTCACTATCAGCCTGTCACTCATTATCTTCAGGAGGGGGCGGGGCTTGGAGGAACGGAGGAGACGGTGATCGCGGAAGCTTTCCTCCTGCCTTCACAAACTTTACACATGTATTGATCAACTGAAAATAGCAAGAGGACTTTCATACTCTGCAATCCAAGACTTGATTAAATCCACCAAAAACCTGACATGACTAACGAGTGTTTTTCAAAAACACAAATCCCTCCCTGTGTGTCTCTGAGCCGCAGCGACACGGCCTGATTCAGAGCGGGTCATTCTGCTGCTGGTTCTGGTGCTGCTGGAGAAAGCAGACTGCTCCGTGTGTGGTGTCGCTGTGCCGCTGTCACGTCTGCTCCTTGATCTCTGCATCACCGACCAATTTGATATTCGTGTGACAGAAACAATTCTAAAATAAAAACACTTGATTGTCCAGCCGCGGCCGAAAAATCAAGAAGCAACGTTACTACGCTATAATCGATAATCGAGCGGCAAGCGACTGAAAAGCTGCCCGCGCGCTACCGGTAGCTCGCGATCGACGTGTTGGAGACCCCTGCCTTATGTTATACAGAAACACCCCTTAAAGTCACCTTATGTTATACAGAAACACCCCTTAAAGTCACCTTATGTTATACAGAAACACCCCTTAAAGTCACCTTATGTTATACAGAAACACCCCTTAAAGTCACCTTATGTTATACAGAAACACCCCTTAAAGTCACCTTATGTTATACAGAAACACCTCTTAAAGTCACCTTATGTTATACAGAAACACCCCTTAAAGTCACCTTATGTTATACAGAAATACCCCTTAAAGTCACCTTATGTTATACAGAAACACCTCTTAAAGTCACCTTATGTTATACAGAAACACCCCTTAAAGTCACCTTATGTTATACAGAAACACCCCTTAAAGTCACCTTATGTTATACAGAAACACCCCTTAAAGTCACCTTATGTTATACAGAAACACCCCTTAAAGTCACCTTATGTTATACAGAAACACCTCTTAAAGTCACCTTATGTTATACAGAAATACCCCTTAAAGTCACCTTATGTTATACAGAAACACCCCTTAAAGTCACCTTATGTTATACAGAAACACCTCTTAAAGTCACCTTATGTTATACAGAAACACCCCTTAAAGTCACCTTATGTTATACAGAAACACCTCTTAAAGTCACCTTATGTTATACAGAAACACCCCTTAAAGTCACCTTATGTTATACAGAAACACCCCTTAAAGTCACCTTATGTTATACAGAAATACCCCTTAAAGTCACCTTATGTTATACAGAAATACCCCTTAAAGTCACCTTATGTTATACAGAAACACCCCTTAAAGTCACCTTATGTTATACAGAAATACCCCTTAAAGTCATCTTATGTTATACAGAAACACCCCTTAAAGTCACCTTAAGTTATACAGAAACACCCCTTAAAGTCACCTTATGTTATACAGAAACACCCCTTAAAGTCACCTTATGTTATACAGAAACACCCCTTAAAGTCACCTTATGTTATACAGAAATACCCCTTAAAGTCACCTTATGTTATACAGAAACACCCCTTAAAGTCACCTTATGTTATACAGAAATACCCCTTAAAGTCACCTTATGTTATACAGAAACACCCCTTAAAGTCACCTTATGTTATACAGAAACACCTCTTAAAGTCACCTTATGTTATACAGAAACACCCCTTAAAGTCACCTTATGTTATACAGAAATACCCCTTAAAGTCACCTTATGTTATACAGAAACACCCCTTAAAGTCACCTTATGTTATACAGAAACACCCCTTAAAGTCACCTTAAGTTATACAGAAACACCCCTTAAAGTCACCTTATGTTATACAGAAACACCCCTTAAAGTCACCTTATGTTATACAGAAACACCCCTTAAAGTCACCTTATGTTATACAGAAACACCCCTTAAAGTCACCTTATGTTATACAGAAATACCCCTTAAAGTCATCTTATGTTATACAGAAACACCCCTTAAAGTCACCTTATGTTATACAGAAACACCTCTTAAAGTCACCTTATGTTATACAGAAACACCCCTTAAAGTCACCTTATGTTATACAGAAACACCCCTTAAAGTCACCTTATGTTATACAGAAACACCCCTTAAAGTCACCTTATGTTATACAGAAACACCCCTTAAAGTCACCTTATGTTATACAGAAACACCCCTTAAAGTCACCTTATGTTATACAGAAACACCTCTTAAAGTCACCTTATGTTATACAGAAACACCCCTTAAAGTCACCTTATGTTATACAGAAACACCCCTTAAAGTCACCTTATGTTATACAGAAACACCCCTTAAAGTCACCTTATGTTATACAGAAATACCCCTTAAAGTCATCTTATGTTATACAGAAACACCCCTTAAAGTCACCTTATGTTATACAGAAACACCCCTTAAAGTCACCTTATGTTACGCTCAAAATGCCCCCCCCCCCCCCCCCCAATATATAGCGTAACTGATATAATTTTTTTTTAATAAAATTGCTATTCTATGACTTTTTTATTTTGGCTATTTGTATACTTGAAAATCTGTATTTTCTGTTTTTGTGAACTTCACCAAAATGATATATTCTTTTCACATGTAAATTGGTTCCGCCTTTGTTTGTTTATGCATATCTTTATTTTGTACCCGGGGGGTGTATTTCGCTGTCGCACGTCCGAGTCCAGCTTCAGTTAGCGTTGATGCTCCAAGCAGGTCAGTCATGTTTTAATTTGCCCTCCATCAGCTCTGGTATCTTTTTCTAGTCAGCCCTAAACTATATTATTTTATTTCGTAATGGTAATGAACCCTCCGGTTTAGCTTCTTTGTGTAAACAACTTGTAGTTCTGACGTTAAAACCAAACTTTTCAGGAATAGTAGCTAGGGGAGTGATTTGTAAAATATGCATAAAGAAAAGTAAATCTGTTTACGGTTGTGTTTCATCGGTGCTGAGAGAGGTTTCCATAGATCTCTCATGTTGCTCTCAAAGTGAACCAGATTGATGCTTTCAACTTCAACATTTAAAAAAAAATCTTCCCGGGTTTTAACAGGTTTTAAAGTATCCCATGTGTTAGTGACATTTTATATATTTTCCTTTAGAATAGCAGGAAATTGGAGTTCAGATTTTGATGTAATTGTTGGTCCCCCCCAATGTAGACTCCATGGTTACGGCCTTGCCTTAACCCTTTTATTTTAAATTGTATAATGTCAGAGTTTTTTTGCCGTCCGTCAGGAAAAGAGATGGAGCTCAGAGCCTCAGAATACTGAGATCTGTATTTCTTGTCATCTGTTTTTCCTTCTAACTTGTTATTCTTTGCTGCAGGCACGAAACACACTACCAATAGAAATACATTGCTTCTAACATCGTTCTGTGTGACACGACAAAAAGGTGGAAATGGTGAACACGAATCAATAGATTGCATTTCGTGACTATAACACGACATGCCGTGAGACTGGGTTGAGCTACATTAGCTTCGCCTCAACAATCTGCTGTACCTTTAGCTATCAAAAGCAGTTAGCATCACGCTATCTAAACCTACTTTTGATCTACATTATCATATCATACATGTTTTTAAATCCTATTTAGTTTGATAGTGTCATCTATAATAACGTAGCATTTACATTCATTCTGTCACCGTCTATGTTTCCTGTATTCAATTAGCTCTTTTTACTTGTCTTGTCTTATGTTACCTTGTATTTTCTCATCTTGTCTTACCTTGTCTCATCTTACCTTGTCTCATCTTGCCTCATCTTGTCTTGTCTCATCTTACCTTGTCTCATCTTGTCTCATCTTACCTTGTCTCATCTTGCCTTGTCTCATCTTGCCTTGTCTCATCTTGCCTTGTCTCATCTTGCCTTGTCTCATCTTGTCTCATCTTGCCTCATCTTGCCTTGTCTCATCTTGTCTCATCTTGCCTCATCTTGTCTTTTTTCATCTTACCTTGTCTCATCTTGCCTCGTCTCATCTTGCCTTGTCTCATCTTGCCTCATCTTGTCTTGTCTCATCTTGTCTCATCTTGCCTCATCTTGTCTTGTCTCATCTTGCCTCATCTTGTCTTTTCTCATCTTGTCTCATCTTGCCTTGTCTCATCTTGTCTCATCTTGCCTTGTCTCATCTTGTCTTGTCTCATCTTGTCTCATCTTTCCTTGTCTTGCCTTGTCTCATCTTGCCTAGTCTCATCTAGCCTTGTCTCATCTTGCCTTGTCTCATCTTGTCTCATCTAGCCTTGTCTCATCTTGTCTTGCCTCATCTTGCCTTGTCTCATCTTGTCTCATCTTGCCTCATCTTGTCTCATCTTGCCTCATCTCATCTTGCCTTGTCTCATCTTGTCTGATCTTGTCTCATCTTGCCTCATCTTGCCTTGTCTCATCTTGCCTCATCTTGCCTTGTCTCACCTTGTCTCATCTCATCTTGCCTTGTCTCATCTTGTCTCATCTTGCCTTGTCTCATCTTGTCTCATCTTGCCTTGTCTCATCTTGTCTCATCTTGCCTTGTCTCATCTTGTCTCATCTTGCCTCATCTCATCTTGCCTCATCTTGTCTTGTCTCATCTTGCCTAATCTTGCCTTGTCTCATCTTGCCTTGTCTCATCTTGCCTTGTCTCATCTTGCCTTGTCTCATCTTGCCTTGTCTCATCTTGCCTCATCTTGCCTTGTCTCATCTTGCCTTGTCTCATCTTGTCTCATCTTGCCTCATCTTGTCTCATCTTGCCTTATCTCATCTTGCCTTGTCTCATCTTGTCTGATCTTGTCTCATCTTGCCTCATCTTGCCTTGTCTCATCTTGCCTTGTCTCATCTTGTCTCATCTCATCTTGCCTTGTCTCATCTTGCCTTGTCTCATCTTGTCTCATCTTGCCTTGTCTCATCTTGTCTCATCTCATCTTGTCTCATCTTGCCTCATCTCATCTTGCCTCATCTTGCCTCATCTTGTCTTGTCTCATCTTGCCTTGTCTCATCTTGTCTCATCTTGCCTTGCCTCATCTTGTCTTGTCTCATCTTGCCTTGTCTCATCTTGCCTTGTCTCATCTTGTCTTGTCTCATCTTGCCTCATCTTGCCTTGTCTCATCTTGTCTCATCTTGCCTTGTCTCATCTCGTCTTGCCTCATCTCGTCTCATCTTGTCTCATCTCGTCTTGCCTCATCTTGTCTCATCTCGTCTTGCCTCATCTCATCTTGTCTCATCTCGTCTTGCCTCATCTCATCTTGTCTCATCTCGTCTCATCTTGTCTCATCTTGCCTTGTCTCATCTTGCCTCATCTCGTCTCATCTCGCCTTGTCTCATCTCGTTTTGTCTCATCTTGCCTCATCTCGTCTCATCTTGCCTTGTCTCATCTCGTTTTGTCTCATCTTGTCTTGCCTCATCTCGTCTTGCCTCATCTCGTCTCGTCTCATCTCGTCTTGCCTCATCTTGTCTCATCTCGTCTTGCCTCATCTTGCCTCATCTTGTCTCATCTCATCTTGTCTAATCTCGTCTCATCTTGTCTCATCTCGTCTCATCTTGTCTCATCTTGCCTTGTCTCATCTCGTCTCATCTTGCCACATCTTGCCTCATCTCGTCTCATCTTGTCTCATCTCGTCTCATCTTGTCTCATCTTGCCTCATCTCGTCTCATCTTGCCTTGCCTCATCTCGTCTCATCTTGCCTCATCTTGCCTCATCTTGTCTCATCTTGTCTCATCTTGTCTCATCTTGCCTCATCTTGCCTCATCTCGCCTCATCTCGTCTT
>JAPTMU010000328.1:109572-152072 GCA_028583405.1 Pogonophryne albipinna | reverse complement strand
TCGAATGGTGATTAATCTGATTAATTAATTTTTAAGCTGTGATTAATCTGATAAAAAATTTTAATCGTTTGACAGCCCTAATATATATATTATATATATATACCAAAAAGAGTGAAATTACAGTTAACTATGGTGTAATATGAGGGTTAGAGGTGTTATGGGGTTTAATAGCGGAGTGTTATTGACGTAATAACAGTGTAACAAGGGTTTAATCACGGTTTGATAATGTAGTTACACGGGTGTAATAACGGAATAAAATGGGTATAAAACAGCTGTAATAATAGTATAAACGGGGTCTAAGTTAGAAAATAGCAATCAACTAACGTTCCTATTGAATTCCCATTGAAGGGCAAAGGAGGAGTTGCTGTGCAGATTTGCAGGAATGAGACAAGCTGAAATCCTGAAAGCATCAAACTGGGAAATGCAACTTTAACTGGGTTGCAAACCATTTGATTTAAATAGGTCTTGTAGCAGCCACGCTGCAAATCACAACATTAGAGTATTACTGGAAGGGAAATAGAAGCCCAAACATACGCCTGTACCAATGACAAGTAAACTGTCACACTGTTGTTAAATGGTGTTTAGCACAGAGACATATCACTACAGAATCTCACCGAGTTTCCAACGACTCCGCTCTCCCCTAGTCGCCCGTCCACACCGGGGCCCCCCTGTGGATTCAAGCACAAAAACATCTGAGCAAACTCATGGACGATGATTTGCTTTTTTTCACGCTGTGGATCTCCCAAACCGAAGAAGAACAGCTGTGATAACACGTGCACAGCAGACAGCTGCTAGTAACGACCATGAGATGCTTCTTCTCACCGGTAACCCAGGGTTCCCGGGTTCTCCTTTGGCTCCTGGGCTGGTGTTATCAGCACCGGGCTCCCCCTGCACTCAGAGGAAACACGCACACACACACACAGACACACACACACACACACACACACACACACACACACACACACACACACACACACACACACACACACACACACACACACACACACACACACACACACACACACACACACACACACACACACACACACACACACACACAGACACACACACAGAGGTCAGTTACGTTTAGACGAGCCTCCAGCTGTGTTTGGACGTTTCCCTGTTATTGGATCTACTCTCTCGACACTAATGATGTTTAGAATGTGACACAGAGACACAGCATGAGTTAGTGTGTGTGTGTGTGTGTGTGTGTGTGTGTGTGTGTGTGTGTGTGTGTGTGTGTGTGTGTGTGTGTGTGTGTGTGTGTGTGTGTGTGTGTGTGTGTGTGTGTGTGTGTGTGTGTGTGTGTGTGTGTGTGTGTGTGTGTGTGTGTGTGTGTGTGTGTGTGTGTGTGTGTGTGTGTGTGTTGCTTTAAACTTTGTATATCTTGTTTTGCCTTAAGATAAACAATGTTTCCTCGGGGACTGCTCTCCCTCCTCTCTAATAAGCTACTCACAATCAGACCATTTACTTTGCTGAAACACTAAAGCATCACATTCAATGAAACACAATAAATGAATGACTTCTCAGAAAGTCAAACATTTGGGTTTGCGAAAAATCTAAGCACTGATTTGTTCAGGCAGAATGGGTGTAAATGGTGTCTTGTGTGGTTTTTGAGATTAAAGTCAGAATTCTGAGGAAATTGTAAAATCTGAAAATCTCACAATTCTGACTTTTTCGTTTTCAGAGAAGAGTCAGATTTTCAAACAGAATAAAGTAAAAACTATTTGAATGTTTGACTTGCTGTCTGTCGAATTTCCACTTCGTCTCCAAATTCTGAGAAAGAAATTGGAATTCTGGGAGAATCTTTTTTGCTTTCTTCTGTTTTAAAAATCTGACTTTTCTCAGAATTCTGACTTTAATACAAAATATATATGTATATTTTTGAAAGATCTCACAATTCTTAATTTATTTCTCAGAGTTCTGACTTTTTTTTAAGAATTCTGAGATGTTTTTAAACTTAAAGTCAGAATATATTTGCCCGGCAGGCGGCATGTGAACATGTATTGCTTTAGTCTGTTTGTTTTAAATGATATTGATAACCAATGCCTTCATTGATGTGTGATGTTCAACATGTTTCCATCATTAATAAAAAAGAGATTTAAAGATGTTTGACTCACCGGATCTCCTCTCAGTCCTCGCTGTCCTTTAAGTCCCGCCTCCCCTCTGATGCCCCGGATACCCTGTGGACAGAAACACCTGTCAATCAACAGCTCCACCAATGAGAAGGCTTCAATTCCTCTAATCTACCTGGAGACACTGTGTTCAACGTGCTCATTTAAATAAAAAACATGACGTTATATTGTTAAATTATTATATATTGATTCAAATGTACACAAATGAACAACAAAATTAAATAATAGTGATTAATTATCTGTATTGCTCATTTAACATCAATATCTATACATTATAAATTCTACAATTATTATATAATGAAATGGTTTACTGAGTTTCCTGCGCGTCCAAGTTCTCCCCGAGCTCCGTCTCTCCCCGCGAGTCCCTGCAGACAGAACAGAAACACACTGAGAATCCACCACACACACACACACACACACACACACACACACACACACACACACACACACACACACACACACACACACACACACACACACACACACACACACACACACACACACACACACACACAAACACACACACACACACCCTATACTGCTTCTTGTGTTGTTCCCTCTCCTGAGGTTGTAGTGCATGTAAATGGTCTGCAGAGGCTACAATCCTGTGTTCCCTCCCTGAAACGCCTCAAATGGACTCCTTCGTTTACTTCCGGAACACAGTGACATCACTATGTTACACTTGCGCTCCTATTGGCTATCGATCCAACTCCTTTTTGGTGATAGGCTAAGGGGCGGGACATCTCTAAAGGGCCCCTTTAAAGCTTTACACTGTTCGGTCGAGACCCTTTAACCTGAAAGCCTTTCTTTGTAATGCAGCCTACCCTGAGACCCTTTAACCTGAAAGCCTTTCTTTGTAATGCAGCCTACCCTGAGACCCTTTAACCTGAAAGCCGTTCTTTGTAATGCAGCCTACCCTGAGACCCTTTAACCTGAAAGCCTTTCTTTGTAATGCAGCCTACCCTGAGACCCTTTAACCTGAAAGCCTTTCTTTGTAATGCAGCCTACCCCGAGACCCTTTAACCTGAAAGCCTTTCTTTGTAATGCAGCCTACCCTGAGACCCTTTAACCTGAAAGCCTTTCTTTGTAATGCAGCCTACCCCGAGACCCTTTAACCTGAAAGCCTTTCTTTGTAATGCAGCCTACCCTGAGACCCTTTAACCTGAAAGCCTTTCTTTGTAATGCAGCCTACCCTGAGACCCTTTAACCTGAAAGCCTTTCTTTGTAATGCAGCCTACCCTGAGACCCTTTAACCTGAAAGCCTTTCTTTGTAATGCAGCCTACCCTGAGACCCTTTAACCTGAAAGCCTTTCTTTGTAATGCAGCCTACCCCGAGACCCTTTAACCTGAAAGCCTTTCTTTGTAATGCAGCCTACCCCGAGACCCTTTAACCTGAAAGCCGTTCTTTGTAATGCAGCCTACCCTGAGACCCTTTAACCTGAAAGCCTTTCTTTGTAATGCAGCCTACCCTGAGACCCTTTAACCTGAAAGCCTTTCTTTGTAATGCAGCCTACCCTGAGACCCTTTAACCTGAAAGCCTTTCTTTGTAATGCAGCCTACCCTGAGACCCTTTAACCTGAAAGCCTTTCTTTGTAATGCAGCCTACCCTGAGACCCTTTAACCTGAAGGCCTTTCTTTGTAATGCAGCCTACCCTGAGACCCTTTAACCTGAAAGCCTTTCTTTGTAATGCAGCCTACCCTGAGACCCTTTAACCTGAAAGCCTTTCTTTGTAATGCAGCCTACCCTGAGACCCTTTAACCTGAAGGCCTTTCTTTGTAATGCAGCCTACCCTGAGACCCTTTAACCTGATCTTTGCACATTTTAGCTGCAACTATTATTTTATCGCTTTTATGAATTGTCTTGTTTAGTTTTTGTTCATGCTTTTAATGATATGTTAAATGCCTATGTGAAGCACTTTGAATGCCTATGTGAAGCACTTTGAATGCCTCTGTGTCTCAAAATGTGCTATAAAATAAACTAACCGTGAACCTTGAACCTTATGAAGCACAGATATCTCTGGAAGTGATGGTCAAACTAGGGATGGGAACGATTCATCGAATATTCAAAATGATTCAGGTATGAGAATATGAGTTTTGGGAGGGGTTGATTACATATGATCAAATGGAATAATTCAATGTATGGGACAGAGCCATAGCTAAGTGTGTCGGGTCTAAAGGTGTGTTTTGCTCACCGGTCCCTCACAGCGGGCAGAGCTGCAGGTGCTGATCTCTCTCACTTATATTTACCTTTTTTTAAACTATTTCTCTTTTTGTATTTACTTTTTAATATTTACTTGCTAATTATTATGTTGCACTGTTGGAGAAGCCTGTGACCTAAGATTTTCATCGACATAACTACTAGCTATGTTCGTATGACAAATAAAGAACCTTGAACTGGCGTTTTTGTCCAAATCCATCAGATCTAGTTGTAGCTAATGCTGTGGCTGCTGCCCCTCCCTCTCTGCACGCAGACCACGCAGACTCAAACCTCATCTTAGGCCCACATTCCAGCTGAGAGGGTCTTCTCTACAGCTGGCCTGATTGTGAATCGCCTCTCCCCTGCATTCTGTGCATAGGCCCTGTTACAGGTTGTTGGTCTCTGTTGTCACGGGTTACGTTACCCTAACCCATCATGTTGTTCGTGTTTGATCCCTCTTTCATTTAAAAACCAAGTTAAGTTTTAAGCTTGAAAGCTGTAGGCCTATAGCTGTCAACTGTTCAAACTGTGATCACCAGTTCAATACATTTGACTTGGTTTTTATACTTATTTGAACATATTTTTTTTTTTCAATTTTTTTTTTTTTTTTTTGTAATTTCTTTCCCCACATTTTTTATTTAATCGGTTAACCGTTTTTTTGGGGGTCGAATATTCGAATATACATTTGCTTTCAAATTCCCATCCCTAGGTCAAACTGAGTGTAACTTTTGTGACCCTGTGGTGAAGATCACGTGATGATGAGTGTGTTTGCTTCAGCTCGTACCTGTTCTCCGTCCACTCCGTCCAGACCGTTCTCTCCGTCCTCGCCCTGTTCGGCAGAAACATCAATCATTTCCCCTGATAACGTTTGTGTCTCAGCATACTTTATCCACTTCACTGCAGTTACTCACCCTGTTCCCCCGCAGGCCTCGGTATCCCTGCAGACACACACACACACACACACACACACACACACACACACACACACACACACACACACACACACACACACACAAATCAGCAGCTGCTTCCATCAGACTTCATGCATCATTATATATTATCAATATATCAATCAATCGTTGTACCTTTTGTCCTCTGACTCCAGAGCAACCCTGAACACCCTGAGGTCCACTGGTTCCAGGACCCCCTCGATCCCCCTTAAACACACACACACACACACACACACACACACACACACACACACACACACACACACACACACACACACACACACACACACACACACACATACACACACACACACACACACACACACACAGAACGTTAGCTTTTAACAGACGTTTGAGGCACACTTCTCTTCCAGTGTGAATGATGTATGAATGGTGTTTAAACTAAAAGAAGAAGCGCTCACAGGGACGCCCTCCTCTCCGGGGTATCCAAGGAACCCCCTCTGTCCGGACACACCCTGTTAATGAAAGAAAATAAGTCAAAGTCAACTTTATTGTCAATCTTCTGTGTGCGTGGTACAGACAGGGCGATCAAAATGCTGTTTCTTACCATCCCGAGGAATAAAAAATAACAATATATTAAAAAGATATATTAGATGTAAGTGTCTTAAATACGTCCACAGCTGTTAATACTCCTGTCTGTGGTTATAAACTGCATCTACTGTAAATATAACTTGTTTTTAATGAAGAAACTCATTAAAAAGCCATAAAAAAGTCAAAAGATTTCTTAAAAAACTGGAGAAAAAAAAAGTAGGCAGACAAAGTCATCATGTAGTATGTCACGAAAAATGAAATCATTAAGACTAGAGATGTCCCGATCCGATCACGTGATTTTCAAAAGATCGGAATCGGGAGAAAAAAATCGGGGATCGGGATCTTTTTTTTTTATAAAATATTTTTATTATTTTATTTAATGTTACAAAATAAAAATGACCATGTTCACGTCTTAAAGTCATCCTGAGGCCTTAGTTTTGGTTTAAAATGACACAACATCATGTTTTCAGACCTGGTTGCTTAGTTCTCTCAAAGCTGGCAACAGAGTGGGCGCGCAGTGTCTAGCAGTAAGCTAACGAGAGGCTACGTTCAGCTGGTGACTCGGGACTCGGGACAGAGAAAACGTCAGGAGTTTGGAAGCATTATGAAATTGAAAGCGAAGGCAGTGTAACAGCCAGATGCAATGTTTGCAAGGCGGAGGTTCCGCGTGGTGGAAAGAACAGAGCTACGTTCAACACGACCAATCTAATACGCCACCTGAGAAACAAACACCAACAACAACACGACGAGTACACAGCGGCCACTCGGGTAACGGCACTGAAACAACAGACACTTTCAGAGACTTTTAAAAGGAAAGAGAAACTGCCCCAGAACAGTGAAAAGGCCAAAAGAACAACAGCCAAGATAGCTGAATTCATCGCGTTGGATGACCAGCCGTTATCTGTTACCTTTTTTTTCTCTTAATGCATTGCATAAAGATCGGATCGGGAAAAATCGGTATCGGCAGATTGTCAAAATCAAATGATCGGAATCGGATCGGGAGCAAAAAAATGTGATCGGGACATCCCTAATTAAGACTGTCATAAAATAATCCTAATAAAGTTAATTCATCCATACTTCATACAATCTAGTGTAGGTAACGCACTAATCGAGGAGCGGTACCCCACTTTAACCTCTTAAGCCCCAAGCCTGTTTTTCAGGTTTCAGGCTCGAAAATGACATTCCCAGAACAAATGACCATATCTTCTAAAAGGGTTAAATTAATAATCTTTTTTCTCAAAGTAATGATAAACCTGTGAGTTGGATGTAGAAAAGTCAGAATCAATATAGATGTTTTTTATTTTAAAGAAAATACAGATTTAACATGGTAAAAAACTGTAAATTATAGTGTCCGTCCAAAAAATATGTTGTACTTATAGTGAAAACTAACCTTGGATGATGGGTTAGTAGACTAAAAGCTTTAGGAATCCAAAGTACAACAGATAATAAGTACCCTGTATCAAGATTGATGCAAAACAAGTGATATTTGACCTTTTTAGACAGATTTAGCAAAAAATACCTTTTCTGGGGTCATTTGGGTGGATTTTCTATATCTCTGGCCCCACTTCTTCGATTTTGACATGTGACATCTCTTTCTGACCGTTAGAGCCAATAGAATCCAAGGGAAATCGTCCCCACACACTCATGTTAAAAAAAAAGATGTCATCTTTGCACTTTCAATCTTGCTACAGAGCGTAGGAATGGCCTGCTCTGATGTTTGAAAACGGATTTGCAGTTTTATTGCTTATAGATTATCAGAACATTTCAAAGGGGACACAGACACATTGGATATTAACCTATGGATTAACTACAGCATCGTTGTTATCGTTTTAATGCCATTGAAGACCAGTTTTGACCAGACAAAACCAAGGTAAGCCATGTTAGCGTTGTGGGCTACCTAGCGCCACTTGTTTTGATGTACGTTTTTGTTGATAACGTCGCGAGTTTGTATCTTTCAGTGTTGAGGTGGGCACCGTTAGATTCTGTGTCTCCTTGCGATCATGTTGGATGTGCAGCTAGGATAAGTATTAAGGGAGCTAGGAGTGATTTTCGGTGCAGTAATAGGTTAGCATTTTTCGCTCGGGGCTAATTCAGAGGCTCACTGTTAGCATTGTGTGTTTTTTTTGGGGGAAAAATGAAAAAGATCAGTTAAATGAGTTTTTTCCCGTTATATGGATATAAAATATTCATAGTTTATTAAATATTAAGGTTCCTTAGACGTTGTTTCCTTCAAATGACGCGATTTCGGCCCCCGAACCGGGTCCGTGGGGCTTAAGAGAGAAATCCAAACCCTCCCTGTAGTCAGATGATGTCCCAGCACCGATGGGGAAGTGTTTTCATGCCCTGTGTGTCAGCAGACCCTGTGACCCTGGAGTGCATACAAACCAGACTGAGAGTGAAGTGTGTGAGCTTTAGAAAAGTATCCAAGAGGTCAGAGCGTCTCAGATCTCTGCGAGTGTCTGCTTGCTCTCAGCTCTAACGTCTCCTGACAGCTCTCCCCAAACATTCCCGACATCATGTTTAGACGTTAAAGGTGTGTGTGTGTGTGTGTGTGTGTGTGTGTGTGTGTGTGTGTGTGTGTGTGTGTGTGTGTGTGTGTCAGTCACCTTTGTCCCCGGGGAGCCCCGAGAGCCCCGGATGCCTACATGTCCCGAACACTTGCACATGACGCCGCAGCACTCCCTGTCCGACACCGTGTCCTGCAGAGACATTTAAACACACATCAGTTAGAAACACGTCTGGTCCCTTGAAGGTCACCTATTATTTAAAATCCTCTTCTTCACGTCTCTTCTACATCAACATGTGTCCCCTCTTCTTCATGTCTCTTCTACATCAACATGTGTCCCCTCTTCTTCATGTGTCTTCTACATCAACATGTGTCCCCTCTTCTTCATATCTCTCCTACATCAACATGTGTCCCCTCTTCTTCATGTCTCTTCTACATCAGCATGTGTCCCCTCTTCTTCATGTCTCTTCTACATCAACATGTGTCCCCTCTTCTTCATGTCTCTTCTACATCAACATGTGTCCCCTCTTCTTCATGTCTCTTCTACATCAACATGTGTCCCCTCTTCTTCATGTCTCTTCTACATCAACATGTGTCCCCTCTTCTTCATGTCTCTTCATCAACATGTGTCCCCTCTTCTTCATGTCTCTTCTACATCAACATGTGTCCCCTCTTCTTCATGTCTCTTCTACATCAACATGTGTCCCCTCTTCTTCATGTCTCTTCTACATCAACATGTGTCCCCTCTTCTTCATGTCTCTTCTACATCAACATGTGTCCCCTCTTCTTCATGTCTCTTCTACATCAACACGTGTCCCCTCTTCTTCATGTCTCTTCTACATCAACATGTGTCCCCTCTTCTTCATGTCTCTTCTACATCAACACGTGTCCCCTCTTCTTCATGTCTCTTCTACATCAACATGTGTCCCCTCTTCTCCATGTCTCTTCTACATCAACATGTGTCCCCTCTTCTTCATGTCTCTTCTACATCAACATGTGTCCCCTCTTCTTCATGTCTCTTCTACATCAACATGTGTCCTCTCTTCTTCATGTCTCTTCTACATCAACATGTGTTCCCTCTTCTTCATGTCTCTTCTACATCAACATGTGTCCCCTCTTCTTCATGTCTCTTCTACATCAACATGTGTCCCCTCTTCTTCATGTCTCTTCTACATCAACATGTGTCCCCTCTTCTTCATGTCTCTTCTACATCAACATGTGTCCCCTCTTCTTCATGTCTCTTCTACATCAACATGTGTTCCCTCTTCTTCATGTCTCTTCTACATCAACATGTGTTCCCTCTTCTTCATGTCTCTTCTACATCAACATGTGTCCCCTCTTCTTCATGTCTCTTCTACATCAACATGTGTCCCCTCTTCTTCATGTCTCTTCTACATCAACATGTGTCCCCTCTTCTTCATGTCTCTTCTACAGACAGAGAATCAGCACTTTTGAAACAGGGCTGAAACAGAGGGGATTATGGGTAATGCTGCAATGATCTGTTTGGTGTTTCAGCCAATCAGAGACAGGCTCTGGATATATCTGAGAGCTGTGATATATTGATGAAGAAGAGGAGAATAGGGGACCTTTAAATCCCCGAAATGTACATTTAAATCTGGTATTTGTTGTACGGTTACCACCTTAAACCTGTACTTATCTATAAAGTGTGTATCCTTTCTAGCTCTTGAGGCAGTGTGTGTTTTTACTTTTATTTTCTTATAAATCTCTATTTAGGTGAAGTTAGGTCCTGCTGATATTTTTTTCTTTGTTCAAAAAATGAAGTACAAAAACAGGGTATAATTTTCTTCCATTAAATGTTTTCGCCAAAATTGTATATTTAGAAATTTTAAGAATTTAAAACATTTTCCTTTAGAAATATTGTGTTCTTTAGTCATACAATAATTTGGTTTTATGACAACAGATTTAAGCCACAAAATGTATTTTTATTCTTAAATGAATAAATATAATATGTACAGAAAAGCAAGGATATTTGGCTGTTATTGAAAACATATATAGATTTAATCAGAATTTCCTAAATGTGTATTACCTTTTCTTAATCATTGTCTTTTTAAATGAACCGTTTCCTTTTCTGAACCCTCAGTAAAGCCCACATTGCCAGAGGGGCTCTATATTTCCTCCACTGATGCATGCAGAACAATAGAAAAGCGAATCGCCCCCTCTCTACCTCGGTTCCTCCCAGCGTCACGTGCACTTACGATCTGCTTGAGGATGTTGCTGCCCACGCTCGGCATGCTGATGCTCAGAGGGAGTTTGTATCCGAACCCTCGTCCGAACTCCACCATCTGCAGCTGGGCGGGGTCCCGGGTCCCCTCCAGGGCCACGGTGAGCAGAGTGCTGACCCCTGCAGAGACACCACACTCACTCATCTACAGACCACCAGAACACCTTTCTGTTGGTGGCCAATATGTATTCTGATGGAAGCTTCTGAAGCGATGGAGACGAAACTCAGAGAGACACGGGACAGCTGGAGCTTTGATGGAAATATAATATCACCGGTCACCAGCTTGAGCTTCAATCTCAACAAGGGGTCAACAATGTGACACAAGTACTGGACATAAAATACATACTGTTTTCACACATTCATGTAAATATATTTAATATGTATATATGACCCAATATGTATATTATGTTCATTTGAATTCATTTCTTATTTTATAGTTACTCAACTGTATATCATTTTATTTTTATCTTTGATTTTATCTTTAAATGTATTAATCTGTGCTGTCCTGTTTTTCATTCTTACCCTGTTGCTGTTAAATGACTGAATTTCCCCACAGGGATTAATAAAGCTCCATCTTATCATATTTGATCAGGATCCATGTATTTATGATCCTCTCAAGAATGGAAGTAGTCAAAACAAAAAAAGAGAATTAGTTGGTATTTTTCTCAAAAATCTCAAAATTCTGATTTTTTTCTTAAAAATCTAAAACATCTGATTTTCTTTCTCAAAAATCTGACTTTTTCTCAAAATCTAATTTTTTTTGACTTTTTCTGAATACTTCAAAATGTTAATAATCCCTCGTCACCGGTTTGAGCTTCAATCTCAGGATCCATGTATTTGTGATCCTCTCCAGAATGGAAGTAGTCATCACATGAGGCGCGTTCACACCAAGTACTTTTCCCACAAAGGTTCCTGAGAACTCTTTAGTTCTCATGAACTAAGTACAGATCGCGTTCACACCGGAAAATAGTTCCTGGGGGAGGATTAGGCAAATGAAGCCGCCGACGTCACTTCTTCTTCTTCTGCTTTAGGTTTACTGGCAGGCCGCAAACAACTTCACGGCGTATACTGCCACCCGGAGTCCCCGGCCGGAAGTCCCCGGAGTTGGGGACTGGCTTCAGTAGAAGCTGCTGTGACTCCCAGCAGCTTCTACTGAAGCCTTCAGAGTAAACGGCCAGAACGCCGACACCTCCTCATCTCCACCGCTCCCATGTTTTATTTTGTGTTGTCATAAGTTAGTCTCTCTGCGTTTCTGCGCTGGGCTAATGCTAATGCTAATAATGCAATGCGAGGATAATAAAATGGCGGCTTCACAAACGTTTTTGGGAGTTTGACGGGGCGTGGTTTGCATTCCGCCCAGCCAATCAGACACAGGAACCTTTTTCTCCCACGAAAGTCCCTCTCTCTAGCAGGGACTGAAAATGGGGTAAAAAAGGTTCTCTAGAACTAATTTAGTTCCTGGGACTTTTTGGTGTGAACGCAACTAAATCGTAGTTCTCAGGAACCTTTGTGGGAAAAGTACTTGGTGTGAACGCGCCTATACCATAGGCCTATACAGAGCATCAACTAGTTCTTGAGCAGTGTCCTTCACATGCTGATATCCAAGAGAGGGAGTTACACAGTCACAAGATGGAGGAATAGAAAGCAGTATTCAATGTTTACTTCAGATTAGCTCCACGTCAGAAATGAGCATGCTTGATGTCTGTCTCCATAGAGGCTGAATCATCATGTTAATCACATAGCTATCATCTGCCTCAAACAGTCCTGATGCTCTTCTAGGTAATCACACATCCTGTCATGTTCACAGCTACAGTTGGGATACCTTTGTTAGCATGCTACTCTCATGTTGGAAGAGGACATTCAGTGTTTTCCCAACAGTTTATTTGGAGCTTCGGCAGGCGAATTCACAAGACATGTGCTGATCCACGAGGTGACACAGCGGTTGCCAAACCAGTTCTGAAGATCTCTACCTCAGACCCATGTATTTAGCTAGTTCTGGGAGAATAATCTAAATTGTGCATAACAAGATAAAGCACTATAACCTCAGCAGGGAGACAGAACACTGAGAGCAGCCCAAGGTTGAAGGCATGTGCTCATTGAGGGCAAACTGATAAGCTGGGTCAAAGTGATGGGCCTATGATAAATATTTCCCCAACATTTATGTCCAAAGCCTTACCAGATCTCCGCAGCAGCTCTGCTTCTTGCTCCAGACTCATCACGTCTCCATCGAGTCCGTCGGAGAAGATCACCAGCACCTGATGGAGGAGGTTAGTGTTTAAGTCCTCAACAAGAAAAACGATCTCATCTCCTTAATACGATCATAATAAAGTCAAGATGTCACAAATGAAGCGAAAAAGTCGAAAATAGGCTCTGGTTTTGGACAAAGGGCAAAAAGACTCTTTAAAGTAGAGACTCTACATACTGATATACACCTGAACATCAGCAGGAGAGGACTCTTTAAAGTAGACACACCACATACTGATATACACCTGAACATCAGCAGGAGAGGACTCTTTAAAGTAGAGACACTACATACTGATATACACCTGAACATCAGCAGGAGAGGACTCTTTAAAGTAGAGACACTAAATACTGATATACACCTGAACATCAGCAGGAGAGGACTCTTTAAAGTAGAGACACTACATACTGATATACACCAGAACATCAGCAGGAGAGGACTCTTTAAAGTAGAGACACTACATACTGATATACACCTGAACATCAGCAGGAGAGGACTCTTTAAAGTAGAGACACTACATACTGATATACACCTGAACATCAGCAGGAGAGGACTCTTTAAAGTAGACACACCACATACTGATATACACCTGAACATCAGCAGGAGAGGACTCTTTAAAGTAGACACACCACATACTGATATACACCTGAACATCAGCAGGAGAGGACTCTTTAAAGTAGAGACACTACATACTGATATACACCTGAACATCAGCAGGAGAGGACTCTTTAAAGTAGAGACACTAAATACTGATATACACCTGAACATCAGCAGGAGAGGACTCTTTAAAGTAGAGACACTACATACTGATATACACCTGAACATCAGCAGGAGAGGACTCTTGAAAGTAGAGACACTACATACTGATATACACCTGAACATCAGCAGGAGAGGACTCTTTAAAGTAGAGACGCTACATACTGATATACACCTGAACATCAGCAGGAGAGGACTCTTTAAAGTAGAGACACTAAATACTGATATACATCTGACAGAGATGCTGTTCTGTGGATGTAACGTTGTACTTTGTCTCAGACTCACCTTCACGCCGGCACTGGACTGGGTGTTGAACTTCTGTCCGAAGGATTTCAACATGGCGGTGTTGAAGTAAGTAGGCTCTGCCAGATTCAGGGTCATGACTTTCCTCACCACCTCCTCGCTGTAGGCCTCAAAGTTGTAGTCGTAACGAGTAACTCCGTCTTCAGCCACCACTCGATACGCGATGTTGGTTTTGACGGGCGCAGTGCCGGTGCAGCACAGACCCTGAACCGAGGACACGTAACGGGCGATTTCCGGCAGGAAGCTCTGGAGCTTGGTGTGACCGCTGACCAGAATCCCACCAGCCGTTCTCCGAGTAATATCGAATCCCATGGCGATATCAATGTTGCAGTCTGTAGGAAAGGGAAATATGTCTTTACCTTTGGCAGTCATAAACACAGAGGCACAAAGAGCTTTAATATAGAGCAGCAGGAATTAGTCCTAAACCCCTGTAATGAGTCAGTATTTCATCACTTCCTGTCCCCTGGTCTGGAGGTGTTTTTGGTTGTTTTCTGAAATAAGGTCAGTGGTTAACACAAGCTGGAGAGACGTTAATGTTTTGTTGTACAACATAAAATATGTCAGTAAATACCCGACTGGTGGATTAAAAACACTGAGGTTGCTAACAAATGTCTAAATGAGACATAGTTCCTTTATAGCCCAACATTAGCCGCCTTTAGCTTAGCGGTCGTGACCTGAAGTCACGTGACCGTGCTGTAGTTCCTTTATAGCCTAACGTTAGCTTTTTACTTAAAAAAATGGGGAACAAAAATATGTATGTAATGTATATATATATAAATGACATATATGTATTGATTCTTTGCTAACACTCTATACAAGTTTTGATGTCACTTACTGTACCGCTCACTGACTACGAGGACGACATGTTTGTAAGCATTAAAAGATCTCGACATCTTTCTCGACAGCGACTGATTTTAATCTGTGACGCCACATGTTTCTACTCACCACTACGATCACTGTGGTCTGGTGTGGATTTGCAGATTGTTTCGACCACCTTTTGCTTGATCTTATCCAAGCTGCCAAAGTTGTTCACGGTGAACAGCCTCTCCGGTGTTCCTGTGATCTGCAGGAGCTCCAGATCGTGGACGTTTCCAATGCCGATGGCGAACACCTCAATGCCCAGAGCCCGGAGACGATCGGCGGCATCCTCAACGTCGTCCTTAGATTCCCCGTCTGTGATCAGCACCAGATTCTGGGAGATCCCGTCAGATCTTCGGCTGCCACGTGACGCCTCGAAATAACCCCTGATGGAGTCCAGGGCCAGTCCGATTTTAGTGCCTCCACCCCTCTGCGTCATGCTCAAGATGTGCTTGTTCACCACTTCCTGGCTGTAGAACTTGTTGAGGTCAAATTCGTCCTGGAACTCACTGCTGAACTGGGCGAGCCCGACACGCACTAGATTCTCACTCACTTTGAAGCTGTTCACTAGATCTGTGGTGAACTTCTTCATGATGGTGTAGTCCTCCTGGTCGATGCTGCCGGACTGATCGAGCAGGAAGACCAGGTCGGCCTTCTGTTTCTCACAAACTGCAAAATAAAAGAGACGTTTCTACATAGCTAGTAAAAAATCAAGACATACTGTTCAAAAGCACACTTCAAGTTCTTATGAAAACATTATTGGTAGCTTACAACAGTTGTTCTCAACCTTTTCGAGCAGATATACTCAGGTTTACTTGTGATAGATAGATAGATAGATAGATAGATGGATAGATAGACAGATAGATAGATAGACAGACAGACAGACAGACAGATAGATAGATAGATAGATAGATAGATAGATAGAAAGATGAATAGATAGATAGATAGATCGATAGATAGATTATGGACGGGAGTTAAGGTACTTAGTTACTTTCTATAACCGCACATGCCTATTACCTTGCTTGGTGAAGTTGCAGAGGACTTGAGTAATATTCTTGTACAGAGTCTCCAGGGCCTTAAAGTTATCCACGTAGAAAACTTTGGAGGAGTCGTGCCCGGCCATGATCTCCAGCTGTGTCATGTTGGCTCCTTCAACTCCGATACTGAAGACGCTGATGTCGTGTTCCCGCAGAGCCACGGACGGCGCTATCAGACTGTGGCGATCTGTGGCATCCCCGTCCGTGATCACCATGAGGAACTGAGGCACGTTGAGGTCCGCCCGGCCGCCATTGTCTTTGTTGAAGAACGGTAAAGAGTACTCCAAAGCCTTGCCGGTGTAGGTGTCTCCGTACGGGGACTTCAGCTCTTGAATTGCTCTGAGGACCTCTCGTTTGGAGCTATACTGTTTCAGAGTGAACACAGAGTTGGGGTCGGTGGAGTAGATGATGACTCCGAAGCGCGTGAGGTCCTTGCCGACGGTGGTTTCGTTCACCATGGACGACATGAACTTCTGCATGCTTCTGAACTTCTCCAGGGTTATGCTCGTGGAGCCGTCCACCAGGAAAATAATGTCAGCTTGTTCTGTCTTCTTACAATCTGTCAGAAAATGTAAACACAAATGGGATCAGAAGGCATGTTAAAAGAAACTTTAAAGAATTACTTACCTTATAATCATCATATGAAATATGTGCATAGTTTCTTTAGTGTCATTTGGATGTTTTACCTGTGTCTGCGCTACATAGTGCCAAGGCCAACTCGGTCTCCAAGTCCTTCAGAGCATCAAAATCCCTCTCAGTGTACGTCCTTTTTGCTGAGCCGCTGATCTCCCGCAGCTGGTTGGCGTTGGCGTCCATCACTCCGATGGCGTAGATCTCCACTCCCTTGTTCCTCAGAGCCACGGCGGGTTCTTTGACCTCGTCTTGTGCCTTGCCGTCTGTAATCACTATCAGCGTCTGCCTCAAGTCAGGACGCCCTCCTCTCAGTCCATCAAAGTACTGCGACACATCCGTGATGGCTTCCCCTGTGAGCGTGCCTCCGCCAATCTGCTGCATCGCTGTGATGGCGTTCAGCATTTGTTCCTTGCTGTAGTATTGGTTGAGGGGGAACGCTAGTCGTTGGATGGTGCTGAACTGCATGACGCCGACATGCACGTTGTCCTGCGCGACGGCGGACTTGGTGATGACAGATTTCATGAAGTCTTTCATTTTCTCGTAGTCTTGTGGGTCAATGCTTCCAGAGCTGTCAATCAGGAAGAGGAGGTCGCCCGGTTTATCATTGCAAGCTGTGGACAAAGTAGCACAGTTAGTGTTGTGGTCCACCTTTCAATGCTTTACTTGTTGTAACATTTTTGCATTGCCCATCCACGGAGTATAGCCATCTTTTTTACATTTGAGTGTCACATTTCCCCATGCAAATTCTTCGTCAACTCGCATCGAACTAAATATTTGATAGGTTGTAAGATATGGGTTAAAGTTTGTTCGTAGAGGTCGTCTTTCAACTCAACTCCATTTTTGCAAGTTGCAAAGTCAACAATTAACAGTGTATGAAAAAACATGCACAAGAAAACTAAAATGCCTTTTTAAACCCTCGTCCAGTTTTTCTTACCCTCTGGAGAACAGATGTCTGTGATGATGTCGTCCTTGATCGGCGACAGAGCGTCAAAATTATTGACAAAGAAAGTCCTCTTGGGGTCGCCGGCGATCTCTTGCAGCTGGACTGGATCTGCACTTTTCACCCCGATGGCGTATACAGTGACTCCCTGCGCCCTCACCTGTTCTGCAGGAACCTTCACCTCATCAGCGGACTTTCCATCAGTGATCACCACCAGGTACTCTGGGACTTCGTGACCACGCGTGAGCAGCGCTCGATTATAGTGTGGGACCATGGAAGTCAGTGCTCTTCCTGTTTCTGTCCCGCCTCCTATTTGTCTAATTGCCTCTACGGCATTCTCCAAACTCTTCACATCTGAGTGTGTTGTCAGATCAAACTCTAAATCTGGGGAATCTGCGTATTTCACAACCCCTATGCGGACATGTTTTGGCCCAATGGTGAAGGTATTTAGAAACTCAATCATGAACTTCTTCATGTCCTTGAAGTCGTTGGGGTAAATGCTTCCTGAGTGATCGATGAGGAAGAAGATGTCTGCTTCCTCCTTTTGCACGCAGCCTGGAAAAGGAAAAGCAAAAATGTTGTTAGGTATAGGACAAAGCTTATTATGGTTTGGCCTATTGAAAGAACTTGCACACTTCTTGCTGTTTTGAGTTTGTATATTCATGGTGGGTTGAACTTATTAAAGCTAAACATGATGTGATGTAATGTGTTTAAATCAGTGGTTCGCACCTTCTTTGATGGCATTTCCTCTTGAACTGACAGATATTGCTGACCGGAGGATGTTTTGGCACAAACTTTTCTGCAGGCTCTTCTCCAGAGATTTCAGCTTGGCAAAACTGTCCACGATGAACTTGTGCTTATTCTCAGGATAAGACGCCATCTCCACCAGCTGGGCATGGTTGGCATCTTTGACTCCTACTGCATAAACAGTGACACCGGCCCGACGAAGATCAGCCGCCGGCGTGCTTACGTTGTCCTGTGATTCCCCGTCTGTGATCACCACCGCCACCTGCTGGACACCAGAATCCTTCCTGCTTCCTTTTTGCTTGATGAAGACCTTCTCCAGGGTGAACTTCAGGGCCTCTCCAGTTTGTGTGCCGCCTCCATGATAGGGCAGGATCTTGATGTAATTCAGCAATTCGTCCTTGTCGTTGAAGGTGTTGAGGTATACCTGTGCGGTGGCTATTTTGTTGTACATCACGATGCCGACTCGCACTCTGGATGGACTGACTTCCAGGCCGTTCACAATCGAGTGCAAGAAACTGCGCACAAGCTGGAAGTTGGGGGTTCCTATACTTCCAGACCCATCAACGATGAACACAATGTCGGCCAGTTTGGCTGCTTTGCAATCTGTGGAAAGGGGCGTGCATTATCATAGTATAATTATCGCCAAATAAGTTATGAGTTGCACAAACATTAACATACATTTCAAGTTAAAGTAAAATAATACTTAAAGGGGACCTATCATGCAAAATGCACTTTGTGATGTCTTTTATACATACATATTCTCACGCAGCGTCAGAAAATAAAACCCTCTCTCTTTTCCTCCGTACCCAAATCTTTTAAAAACGGGGCTACAACGAGCGGATACAGATTTCCATCCGAACTGACGTGTCCATCCGAACTGACGTCAGCGGACCCACAGAAAGTTGCTATCAGAAACAATGCCTGACGTGTTTTGGACGTCTTTGTTTACATTAGCAAGCCTCGCTAACACTCAGAGCTAACCTGTACTGGAGAGCACATGTGTTTAAAAAGCAGGAAATAAATAACCTTGTGATAAACCTGCAAGAGAAAAAGCATTTGAGCTCCATACTGTTTCAGAAATAATCCTTGACGTGGTTTAAAGAGGATGGCGTTTTATCACAGCAGCATTTAACTTTATCTCCGGTAGAATTCTGATCAGGCATTAGCTTTTTCAAGCTAAGGACCCAAGATCTGCGTTTCTCTAACAGGGCTTCAAAACAGGGGTTTGAGCAGCATGGCTACAACGGGTGATCTGTTTGGTATTTTGAAAAAAAAACTTCACAGACATGTTTTGTATAGGTATGGCCCTAGAATATATGTTTAAAATATAGCATGATAGGTCCACTTTAAGATTCAGATAAAATGCACATATTTGTAGTGTTGTTGGCTGTTCTAACGCGCCCAGTATGCATCATTTATTAATTTAAAATATGAATTGGCTAATGCATAATCTCTCTTCTGGTAATGCATCACTGGAAATGATTGAGCTACATACAAATCTAACAAGGTCTTTAAACTGGTTTACCCAATGGTGACATACGGAAAGGGGTGACTGTTTAAAAAACACTTGTGATCGCATTTTCAAATGGTTAGCTAAACAGGTTATTTATCAGTAATAGTGATCGTATAATTGAAAAAGACTTGTTCACCTCCAGTAAGAGCAGTCTCCGCTTCCTCTGTTTCAAAAGCAGCCCTCAATATGGGTACAATGTTGGTGATGGACTGGTATATGTACGGTGGAGTGGCAACAATTCTCATTTCCTGCATTGATGCACCAAGGCTCAAACCAACCACGGTTATTCCAGAAGATTTGATCAGGCGGGACTCCCTATACACGGGATCATCAGAGTCTTTCCCACTTATAACCACAAGGAACTGTCTGTAGCCTTGTTCCGCACGGCTTCCCGCATCACTCGTGAAGAGGTTGGTGCTGGCGTACATCAGCGCTTTGCCCAGATTACGAGGCTCGTTGGGTTGCAGTTTACGCTGGCGGAAACGCTTCACATCATTGAGCGTCTCGATTTTGGTTTGGTGGGCATTAAGAAGATGTTCCACCTTGACATCTTGACCGTACTGAGCCCAGCCCAGGCGGTAGGCGGACGCTCCGATGTTAAGCTGATTGGCGAGTCGGGTAAGGATGCTCCTGATCTGCTGAAACTCTGCTGCAGTCACGCCACTGTCCACCAGGAAGAAGATGTCTGCAAACCTTTCTGCCAAGGCTGAGAGAAAACACAGGAACAAGTACAGTAAGAAGATCTGCTGTTATTGTAGACCACTCTGGATCTAAAAAAAACAAAGCAATTAAAAATAAGAAACTGTCTGTTGTGATAAAGTAAGAAAAATGACAATCTTGTCCATGAATCACAATATTCTGATTTACATTTCTTAGTAGAGAAGCTCCAATTCCATTGAAACATTAGGCCTCTTTGGTGCAAATATATCCCTGTTTCATGTCTCTTGGGTTTTCTGTCCATAAAGGCAAAATGCCCCGAGGCAAATTGTTTTATAAAAAAAGCATACCCTAATTCATCGTCTAATTTTCCATCTTTCTCAAAACAATCATCATGTTGTATTAAAGACGACGGTAAAGATCATCATGAGACCCTGAGCTCATTAGGAGCGTTTACTGATAATAATAAATCACGTAGGAATTCAGGTCATTTTATCGACTTCCTCTGATTTTGTCGTCTAATATACTCCTTTGCCTTACCTTGCTTCTGATCCCCCACTGAGATGCACACAGTTTTCAGCAGACGGTCTTTCAGCGTCAGCAGAGCCGCGTAGTTACTGATGGAGGACAGGAAGCGCTCTGGAGGCCGGTTGGCGATGGACTCGAGCTCCTGCAGGTTGGCTGCTCCCACCCCGATGCCAAACACGATGACTCCCTGCTGCCTCAGGCGCTGGGCGGGTGCGATCACATCGTCCGCGGAGTCTCCATCCGTGATAACCACAGCGATCTGAGGCACCCTTTGGCCGGCTCTGCTCCCTGCTTCCTCTGTGAAATACTGCGTCTGGAGGAAGTCGATGGCCTTGCCTGTTTCTGTGCCTCCTGTTCGGTATTGAAATGTGTCCACCGCCTCCAGCAGGGATGTCTTGTCCATGTGATCCTTCAGCAGGAACTCCTGGTAGGTTTCATCGCTGTACTGAGCCAGGCCGATACGAACCTTGTTGGGCCCGATGTCGAGTCCTGTGATGACACTTCGGAGAAACTTTCGCACCTCCTGGAAGTTACTGATGCCGATGCTGGAGGATCCGTCCACCAGAAAGACCATGTCCGCCACGGTGGCTTTGGCACATTCTGGACAGGAGGGAGAAACAAGTCAGCGTTTGGAGCAACAATCATTTCAAACTAAATGTCTTTGGATATGGTTCTGAAGATCATTTTTGTTTTCAATTTGTAGGATAAGATGTCTTGTGTGACTTTCTGTCCTTTTCCTTATAACACCAGGGAAAATGTTGGAAATAAGTGAACATGATTTACAAGTTATCCCTTGGATTTCTTTCTTTTGTCTTCTATATTCAAAAGTCAGTCAGACATTCAGTCAATTAATCAATCAATCAATCGGTAATCAATCAATGAGTCAATGAGTCAATCAATCAAAGCATTCTTGGTCAAGGTGATTTTTCTTGACATTTGAGTGATTTTGGTTTAAATTTCTGAAGAAACAAAAATACTTTGGGCAACCAACAGTCATAATACTTGGCTCTACCATTGATAATACATTACGTAAACACCACAAGCTGTGCGGCTTGACACATTTTACCTTGAGTCAACTGCAGGAGTTGTCGTTTGACTTCCTCTACAGTAGTGCAAAGCGTCTGGACGATGCTCTGAGAAATTCCCTGCAGCGCTGCAAAGTTTGACACGCTGTAGACGTGCTGACTGTGCGGCTCGTTGGCTATCTCCTTCAGCTGCTCTTCGTCTGCATCTTTGATACCAATGGCGTACAAAACAATCCCCTTTCTCTTCAGATCCTGAGCGTGGGACTCTACGTTGTCTTGAGACTTTCCGTCAGTAATCACCACAGCGATCTGCGGCACGTTCTGGCCTCGGCTTCCCGCCGACTCCACAAAGTGCTCAGTCAGCATGTAGTCCAGGCCGAGCCCCGTCTGGGTGCCGCCCCCCATGTAAGGCAATACGTTGATGTACTGCAGGATGTCCTTCTTCTCCTGGTAGGTGTTGAGCTTGAACTCAGTGCGGGGAGTGGTGCTGTACTGGACCAACCCGATGCGCACGTGTTCAGGATCGACATCGAAGCTGTTCACCAGCGTGTACAGAAACTGACGGATCTGCTTGAAGTTTTCGCTGCCGATGCTCCACGACCCGTCCACCATGAAGACGATGTCGGCCACGGCCTCTTGAGTGCAGACTGAGAGGGAGGGTTGTCAAAGTCTTGCAGATAAGAAGTCACAGGGTGCTGCAAGGAGCGCTACCCGAGCAGTTCTTGGCTCGTAGAAAGCGTGGCAGCCAGTGTAGTGCTACAGATAACTGAATATACCAGAGGAAATCTATCAAAAGTGGATACAAGCACTCAAACGGGCACTCTGTTGAGGCGAACCCTCTTTTGAAACAGCTTGTTGGCAACTCAAAAATCCAAGATGGCAGCAATTTTCAAGATGGCCACTACTGATGGATTGGAAATGTCCTTTTTTGCCATAAAATCGTTTGCACTTGCCCTATTTGAATCATCTCGGGGTCAAATCTTACATTTTTAGAAACCAAATTCAAGGAATGACTGAAGCTTCTTTTTCAGCCATAAGTTTAAAACAATCTGCAAATGGCAAACCGAGTAGGCTAACAGGCATGGTGGTGGAGGTGTTTTTGGGGTGTAGGAGTATAGCAGCAGAGGTAATACTGGCGACATCATGGTGTTCAGTGTCAGTTCACACATTTAGCTAAGACTAGTATGAGTGTTAGCGTGGTTAAGCCCTGTCCTCAATTGTACATTTGACTTAGAAATAGATCAAATTCAATACAAAAATCACCAAAATTGATCCCGTGGTTAAAATTCTATGATAAAATACTGTTTCATCGGCTGGAAATGGCAGCCATCTTGGAAAATGATGGCCCCGGGGGGAAGAACGTGGACATTTTGGTGCTTGTATCCGCTTTTGAAAGATTGTTACAGCTATCTGCAGCGCTATGGTGGAAAAGTGATTTATAGGCAGAAGAAACGGCTCGCTTGTGATGGGTGAAAGCATGAATGGGAAAAGGTGAGCAGCTTGTTGTGGACAGTTTCTGCGCGGGAGCAGCGATGTAGTCGGAGAACTCAGGCTGACTCTTGGAAGCAAAAGTGTGAGGAGAGTGAAAGAAAGTGATGCGGCTTTCAGCTGGTGCTCATTTCCTTCAGACAGTGATGGTGGTGCAGACAGAAGGTCGCCACTCGCTCTCAAATTCCTTTTTATTCATTTGCCGGGTTGCTTAAAACCTTTCTCTATATTTTCCTTACCCTTCATAATTTAGTTTACTTTTTGAAACAACGTGTGACGACACATTATGTAATAACACTGGCCTTTAGCCAAACAACGTTACACATGTAAAACACATTTTGAGTATATAACATGTAATAAAACATGCAGAATTCTCTATTTGAATTCAACAAATTGCTGCTGTTATTACGTAATGAAATGAATATGTGTTCCTTATTCTGTATTTGTTTCTTAATGTGTTGTTACACATCTTTGAGAGATTCAAACTAACGGAGTATCTGCAAATAGAGGTCAAATCCCAGGCTTTGTTCTGGGGAAGGGGTCGGGAAATACAGATCCATATGTTTTATGCAGCGAGGCGATGCTGATGAAAGAAGGAGGGTCTCTCTTTGTGAACCAGTTAATGTGTGTGAGCTCAGCAGGAAACACATCGTGGTGCAAGGTTAGTGTGTGTGTGTGTGTGTGTGTGTGTGTGTGAGCTCAGCAGGAAACACATCGTGGTGCAAGGTTAGTGTGTGTGTGTGTGTGTGTGTGTGTGTGTGTGTGTGTGTGTGTGTGTGTGTGTGTGTGTGTGTGTGTGTGTGTGTGTGTGTGTGTGTGTGTGTGTGTGTGTGTGTGTGTGTGTGTGTGTGTGTGTGTGTGTGTGTGTGTGTGTGTGTACAGGGGTTAAAGTGGGTTCTGACGGGTGGGGGTGTTTTATTATTAACGGCATTCTAAATGGAGGGGGGTACTAATGTGATTTTAGGGGTGCCAAATATGAAACTGCAACAAACCCCAACAACACAGTATGGTCCTCCAAAAGACTAACAATAGATTTACGTATGTTTTTCATATCGTTACCTAATAATAATGTCTCTTTCACTTCTTTTAGAATCAAGGCTTCTGTTTGCAGCTGCCTTTTACTAAATCAAATAAGTCATCGTTTCTTACACTGTTTATTTGTTCTGTGTTATTCTATTTGACTTTATTTGTATTCTTGGCCCATTTGTGTTTTTGTAGCTGCATCGTTTCTGAAGCTGCACTGTGTTTCTGGTCGCTGTAATGTGTGCACCTCCGTACACACCCCTCACTCTCTACAGGGTGCAATCAACACCCTGCGAGTTGCTGTTCATTTACAGATTGACTCTAATGTCTTGCTTCCCATTAGGACCCCAAGTCAGAGATAATGTGGTGGTGCAGCGGGGAAACGCAATCTGCAGAACATAACAAATTGACTCGTTGCCAAGGTGCCCACTGTTGAAGTAGTTGTTTGCAGATGTTATAATATGTTGATGTAATGTTTGCCATGATCCCGTTGGTATGCAGGAAGTTAAGTCACGCCTTTCTAATCGTACGCACCTGTCTTCTCTGCAGCGTTGCCGTAGAAACATGCCACCATGATGAGGCCAAGGAGAAGCTGCCCCCTCGCCGCCATTCTGCAACGCCTCTCTGGTTTCTTTCTTCCTGCAACACAAAGACAAAAACAGCCATAACATGTAGAGCGTCTGTTTCACATCAGTCACAGCGGGGGGGGGGGGGGCATAATACAGTTTAAAGGCATGAAACACGCCCACCATGACTCTACAACACTTTTGGGTTTTCCAAAGAATGAGACCAGCTGGAGGCGGTTTGTGTGGACAACAAACAACATGCTCCTTTTGGGGAATGCTGCATTGAAGGAGACCAAAGCCTTAGTGTGTGAGCCGGAGGATGTGGTGGTGAGAGAAGGATGGACTTCATTTACTTGAGTAAAACTAGTCACATTCCAATGTAAGAAGTACTGAGAAATCTGCTTTTTCTCTTAACGTTGTAATTCAAACATATCAAATTAAGTAAGTCAACATTTAGTCATGAGGTTTTTACTCAAAAACCTCAACTAAGAAGCGTTCGATGAGTTAAATCTGCTTCAATTACAAAACATATGTTCAGATATCACTGATGAAGGTTCAGATGTTCATTCTTGATTTCATAAATAACCTAGTGGAGCTTAGTATCTCAAAGGGCCATAAGGGTCTTAAAAACCTTTATTGTATGGGCTCTATTGAGCATTCAGGCGTGTTCCCTCTCCTGTCGTGTTCTGTAGGTTTTAGTGCATGTAAATGGTCTGCAGGCGCTAAAATCCCTGTGTTCTCTCCAGAGGGAGATTCTCTCCTGCAATGACAGCCCTGTGGTGAAGAGCAGTCAATATGCATCACTATTCAACCCACTCCTCCTTTACAGTGATTTCATCATAATCTGCCAAACATTAACATTTGAGGAGTGAAGAGGGCGAAGAGTGGGCGTCTCCGCACTCGTCAGAAAGTCGCTGCAGCTCTGGCATTCATCTCAATAAATCATCAACCTATCGTCACTATCACAGGAAAGACATCTGAGCACGACGCAGGGACACCGTAAACACGCAATGTCCACTCATCGTCGATGATTTCGTCCATCGGTGGTTTCGTCCTCGTTCTGGCTTTTAGTTTTTGTGATAAACTGTTTTTCTTATCAGCTCTGGAGGATGTTCACTGGCCCTTTCTCATTTCTCTAACTCCCCTCCTCGACTCCTATCCTCGACTCCTATCCTCGAGACTTAGTCCCGCCCACAGGAGATGCGAGCGGAGAGGAGGGGAACCGAGGAGAGAGGAGGGGAAGCAGCAGGCGGTTAGAGAAATGAGAACTCCTCTCCTCTGAGCGGTCATTTTAAAGAGACGTCCATTAATGATGACAGGAGGCACAGCAGCCTCTGTCTGATGGACAGATGTGTTCATGACCACTTATTTACTTTGATTCATTCACAGCGCGGTGTAATGAGACAATAACAGGCTACAGATGCGGACACACACACACACACACACACACACACACACACACACACACACACACACACACACACACACACACACACACACACACACACACACACACACACACGTATATATTTATACAATTTCATAATCAAACAGAGCACTCTCATAATAACGTAACACTATCAGAGACTGGATATATCCCCCCCCCCCCTCTCTGGTCGCTACAATGAGGAAAATAAATTACGGGCCAAAAGTTGTATTTACAAGTATTACAAGTACCACACACACCTACACACTGTATGTATGTGTGTGTATGTGTGTGTGCATGTATGTATTTGTGTGTGTGTGTGTGTGTGTGTATATATGTATGTATTTGTGTGTGTGTGTGTGTGTGTATATATATGTATGTATTTGTGTGTGTGCGTGTGTGTGTGTGCGTGTGCGTGTGTGTGTGTGCGTGTGCGTGTGTGTGTGTGTGTGCGTGCGTGTGGTTGTCCACCAGGTGGTGCTGTGGTAACCTGTGTGTTTCCTTGTGATCAGCAGTGATGAGACCCACCTGTGGCACCTGGTTCCACTATTGAAGAGGCCCCAGAACAGGCTCTCTCTCGGCTGCCCTGCTCGGTGCAGCAGGACACCGCTCCTCTGAGGGTTTGATTGTTGGTTGTAACCACTGCGTAAATAAATACTTGTTTTGGGAAACTCCGGTGTGGAACTGTTGTCCTTTTGTTACAAACAGAGCCAGCTTGTAACATATGGGGGTTCTTCCGATCCAAGAACAGGTGATGGTTGTTTACTTAATTAGTTTGCCTAGTCTAAGATGTTCTCCCCCTCAGCTCCTCGGTAAAGAAAACATGTACCACCCCTGCATTAGGAATTACAATGTGGTATGGGATGACGAAGGCATTGTGGAAAGCTGGTAGTTTTGAAGCAGTTTGCTGTGTATGCAGAACCAAAGAACTCATCATGCATCCCTGACTCTCCGTTCAGTGGCTGATCAAAGGAACATCTCTCACGGCCACTGAGTCAAACTTTATCACTCCTGCGTGTCCTGATGCTTTCCCTCCTTATTACTCCCCGGCTTCCACAGAATCCAAAATAATTTAAAACGTCTTCTATCCCACAAAGAAGAGCCGAGAGCCGTCCCCTCTGCAGCATCTGGCTCTGCTTAGGGCCTAATAGTTCCATTTCCTGTCAGACGGTGCGACCACATCACAGCTCAGAGGAATGGGGACTCTTTAATGTGATGCGAGTCCATGCAGCGGAGGAGCTTCCTCTCACTCATCCATGCAGGCTCTTTGTAACAAACTATATACACCTTTTCAACCAGGCAGTTCCAGATGAGAGCCGGAGCCCCGCGAAGAACCAGTGTGTGATGTTGTGGGAAAAGTAGAAAGCTGTTTAAGAAAAGTAGAAGTTAGTTGTTTTAGAAAGCTGTTTTAAAAGTTAGGGAGTTAGTAGAGATCTCAAACAGGACTCATTATGGAGGGAAATGGGATCAAACACAACGCTGGGGATGTGCTGCTGCTGACTGTTTAACATTTAAAATGTGTGTGAGAAGCCCATCTGTATGCAACTAGAGGCAGGGGCAACATCCTTTCAAAATACCAACAAAACTGGATATTCCAGATGCAAATAGTTAAGATTAACGGTATTTATGTCTGAGCTAAACCACACTTATTTCAAAAGGATTCCTCGATTGACTAAACAAACATAATTCAACGAATAAACTCCAGGTCCGTGGTTCAAATCTGTTCTCTTAAATACTGAACGTTTTGTTTGAGTGAGTGGAAAGCAGACTGGACAGACTCTGTAATCAGCCTGTTTATAAATGAGCTCCAAGCTAATATTTCACATTCCTCCGCTGACATTTCTCATCACTTTAACACAAATGAACAGAACACCACGTCTGCAGTCACGCCTCGAGCTTTAGGAGTAATAACTCAAAGACCCTCAGCTGAAGGAGACAGACAGCCCTCCGTCGTGTATCAGGGTTCTTACGCAAAACAGCATCTTTTAAAAAGGCCTGGCGCAAAAAGCTCATTTCCATTATTGACTGTTTCTCCGTAATCCTGTTTTAAGCGTTACACCAGTCATGAATGGAGAGTTGTTTTAAGTCTCACAAAATCTGCTCTGCTAAAGAATTCAAAGAGTGATTCTTTTCCAAGATGCACGGGATTATGTTTGAGAGGATCATGAGAAACCACTCTCTCTCCTGAATGTGTGAAAGCAGTCAAAGCGACGATAACCAGTCATGTGAATGCCTTCTTTGATGCGAGGGGTTAAACGAGAGCATGCTTACATCTGGGCATGTATGAGCCAACATGCTTCAGGCCTGTGTTTAAGGTCCCTGGCAGAGGCCCCGGAGAGAGAGGAAGGGGGTTGATTGTAATGTGAAGCATGTGAAGGTAATCACTGCGGGGACCGGCTGACTGAGAGGAGGGTCTCTGCAGCGTTTACCCTTCTAATGTATTTACACAGACCTCGCCTCAGTTTATTTAGACGCAGTTTGAGCCGCTCTCTCCGGTTCAGCTGGGAAGAGGAAGCGTATGAAGGATTGAAGAAAGAGGGCTCTGAAATCATGTCTCTGAGGGTCGGCTGGGGGACAGAGCTATCAGCGCACTCAATGGACAGAAGTTATCCTGATATTCCAACAGTGTAACACAAAGTACTGCACATAGATAATGTTTGACTTTTTACCGACACACATACATGTAAATGTAATATCTATATATGACCCACATATGTTCATTTCTTATTTTAAAAGTCTTGTTTTGTCTTATCTTGTCTTGTCTTGTCTTGTCTTATCTTGTCTCATCTTGTCTTGTCTCATCTCGTCTTATCTCATCTTGTCTCATCTCGTCTCATCTTGTCTCATCTTGTCTCATCTTGTCTTGTCTCATCTCGTCTCATCTCGTCTCATCTCGTCTCATCTCGTCTCATCTCGTCTCATCTCGTCTCATCTCGTCTCATCTCGTCTCATCTCGTCTCATCTCGTCTCATCTCATCTCGTCTCATCTCGTCTCATCTTGTCTCATCTCGTCTCATCTTGTCTTGTCTCATCTCGTCTCATCTCGTCTCATCTTGTCTCATCTTGTCTCATCTTGTCTCATCTCGTCTCATCTCGTCTCATCTCGTCTCATCTTGTCTCATCTTGTCTCATCTCGTCTCATCTCGTCTCATCTTGTCTCATCTTATCTCGTCTTATCTCGTTTTATCTCGTCTCATCTTATCTCATCTTATCTCGTCTTATCTCGTCTCATCTTATCTTGTCTTATCTCGTCTCATCTTGTCTCATCTTGTCTCATCCTATCCCTTCAATTCTACAATAACAAAACTGGCTTTCAAACTGTCAGGAAATCAGGCAGGAGTTTAATGATCAGTGAAAATGAGATGCAGCTAAGATGTTTTTTCTTTGGCTTTAAAAGCAGTGAACGACCTGAATGATACGCCGTGCAGCTGCTGCTGCTTTCACTTAGTAGCTTTTCAGCAGCTGAACCTGCACGATGAATACATCAATTCTCAAAGAACGTCAACATGTGAAATGCATGCTAACTGTAAACATCCTCTCCTGAGATATTAGCACATAGTGAACATGCAGACGTTTGGTGCAAAATCTTCCCCTTTTTATTGCAAAATGATCCAATTCCCAAAGATCGGCCACAAACAGTCACTATGAAATCTTGAGGGTCTTCAGAGCGATGGTGGTAAGAGAAGCTGACGGATTAGGTCTCTAATCCCAAGGGTAGGGTTCGGTTTCTCCCGGTGCCTTTTTCATTTCCTCTCCTGAAGCTCTAATGAATGCCGTCAGGATCCAAAGCTCACATTCTGAAAACGGTCATTTTTCTTTCCCTCTGCCTGCTGTGTTTCTTGGTGCAGACTAAAGGCATTGTTCATACTTTTGCCACATGAATAATATCAATCAGAGGGAAAACTGCATTCAACTTGTAAACTTTAAGGGCACGTTTGTACTGTAATATCATCGGCACAAGATCTTTAGTGAATCAGACCTTAACGTCTCCAAGAAAAAGCAGCTGAAAGCCAATGATACGTAAACCTTTCATGCTGCTGGCTCTCTCGCACACTGCCTTCACATGAGAGGAGATATTCGGTATGGTAAGAGTGCAAACGTTCAGCTGGAGATCTCGTCTGTAGTCGGTCCAAGTTTGTTCTCTCTCACTTACAGGAAGTTACATATTTCAGGGTTTTCAATAGGATATGAATCAATCGGTGGGTGGAGAAGGATAATTTTTTCCACGGCACTCTTCTCTCTTTCAGCTCTGAGCAGCTTTTCCTCTCCATCTGCTCCGCCAACATGAAGCCTTTGTGGGTTTTTTCATTATCTAAAAACGTTTGTCCTGCATATGTTGAAAGATGAAGACAAATTGATCCAAAACTAACTCCAGATTTTGAGAAAATGCTAACAAAACAAATACCTCAGTCCTGGTAATAACACACCAAGAACACGAGGAGACTCACAATGAATAAGTTCAATTACATGTCACTCTTTAAATGAGAACATCGGATTGACTTCAGTGTTTAGATAAGAGAAGCGTTTCTTAACTATTATTTATTAGAAACTGCCAGATGCTAACCTGCATATGTTGGGACATTTACACAATTAGCATAAGTTGCATTCATAAGGATTATATCCGATGCAGACAATAGCTGATGAAAATGGCTTGGCCGATTTGGACAGTTTGTTCTGGAGGTTATTGAGGATGCTGATCAGGATCACAAATGGCAGTTTTAACCATATTGGCCATATGTGTACTCTCTGTGGGCTGACGTTGACTACCATAAGTAGCGTTGTGACCATTGGATAAAGAGAGACCAAAATGAAGTATTTCTTCTTCTGCGGACAATTTATTTTTCAAATTGAAAAGCAATCTGTCCAATCCAGATGATCCAGAGACCCCTACATCTTCCACATCGACCCTAAACACACAAACATCAGCCCACAGAGAGTACAGATCACTTTCTTGTTAAAACTTCAATTTTTTATCCTGAATATGTAAGGAATGGATTCAGCCCCCGTCCCGTCCCCCCCGGCGACAACGACGACGATCGCGGAACAGAGGGCCTCATCATATAACTTTGCATGGGGCCTCAAGTTGGACAGGGACGGCGCTGCCTACTATACATTTCTAACATTACACTTTGGGGACTCCAACATTTCAGGGTTCACTACAGGACTCTATGAGCTGCAACTAGACTAATATTGAGAAACAATCCACTGACGAAGATGTTACCAAAGCTAAGATACAAAAATAACCAAATGAAGCTTTGAACAAACTGCGCCCTCCACTTCCTGGCATCGTTTACCAAAAGCTGCAAACCATCAGGCCTCAGCAGGTTGTCCTCTGCAGACGGATGAGGACAAACGAGGACGCTCACGTTGTTCTGCGTCTGCTTCCCAGAGATCACCTGCACAGCTGGGACCAGTTTCTGAATCCCAACACTTCGTCCCTGTGACCGTGAGCGAAGGCCGTAAAAAAAGATCACAACAATCGCACTGTAAAGAATTCACAGACGTTTTACGATTACAAACACGGCAGTTACTCTCACAGCTGCTCTCAGAGTCTCTCTTGTTTTTCTCCACAGACCCACCAAGAGGTAGATGTGCCCCGAGGTCCTCCACCCTCCCCCTCCCCAAAATTACCCCTGACCCCGATGATTCAGAGATTACAGCGAGCTGCACATTCACATCTTGCGAGCACATGTTAGGACACACAGAGTCCAGGGTTTTGTCTCCAAAGCGTCTCTGCTGCTGATTGCATGTTTGAATCTGAGAAGAGGCAGCAGCTCCGCCCTGACTTTAGTTACACCTGGAGTAAACTCACTAATTATGGCTTAGGCTAATGTTAGCTATAAAGGAATTACAGCACGGTCACATGACTTCAAGTCACCACCGCTAAGCTAAAGGAGAATAATGTTGGGCTATAAAGGAACTACAGCACGGTCACATGACTTCACGCCACCACCGCTAAGCTAAAGGTGGCTAATGTTGGGCTATAAAGGAACTACAGCACGGTCACATGACTTCACGTCTCCACTGCTAAGCTAAAGGCGGCTAATGTTGGGCTATAAAGGAACTACAGCACGGTCACATGACTTCACGTGACCACCGCTAAGCTAAAGGCGGCTAATGTTGGGCTATAAAGGAACTACAGCACGGTCACATGACTTCACGTGACCACCGCTAAGCTAAAGGCGGCTAATGTTGGGCTATAAAGGAATTACAGCACGGTCACATGACTTCAAGTCACCACCGCTAAGCTAAAGGAGAATAATGTTGGGCTATAAAGGAACTACAGCACGGTCACATGACTTCACGCCACCACCGCTAAGCTAAAGGTGGCTAATGTTGGGCTATAAAGGAACTACAGCACGGTCACATGACTTCACGTCACCACCGCTAAGCTAAAGGCGGCTAATGTTGGGCTATAAAGGAACTACAGCACGGTCACATGACTTCACGTCTCCACTGCTAAGCTAAAGGCGGCTAATGTTGGGCTATAAAGGAACTACAGCACGGTCACATGACTTCACGTGACCACCGCTAAGCTAAAGGCGGCTAATGTTGGGCTATAAAGGAACTACAGCACGGTCACATGACTTCACGTCACCACCGCTAAGCTAAAGGTGGCTAATGTTGGGCTATACAGAACTACAGCACGGTTACATGACTTCTAGTCACCACCGCTAAGCTAAAGGAGGCTAATGTTGGGCTATAAAGGAACTACAGCACGGTCACATGACTTCTAGTCACCACCGCTAAGCTAAAGGAGGCTAATGTTGGGCTATAAAGGAACTACAGCACAGTCACATGACTTCATGTCACCACCGCTAAGCTAAAGGCGGCTAATGTTGGGCTATAAAGGAACTACAGCACGGTCACATGACTTTACGTCACCACCGCTAAGCTAAAGGCGGCTAATGTTGGGCTATAAAGGAACTACAGCACGGTCACATGACTTCACGTCACCACCGCTAAGCTAAAGGAGGCTAATGTTGGGCTATAAAGGAACTACAGCACGGTCACATGACTTCACGTCACCACCGCTAAGCTAAAGGTGGCTAATGTTGGGCTATAAAGGAACTACAGCACGGTCACATGACTTCACGTCACCACCGCTAAGCTAAAGGTGGCTAATGTTGGGCTATACAGAACTACAGCACGGTTACATGACTTCTAGTCACCACCGCTAAGCTAAAGGAGGCTAATGTTGGGCTATAAAGGAACTACAGCACGGTCACATGACTTCACGTCACCACCGCTAAGCTAAAGGCGGCTAATGTTGTTATCCTGAAATAAGGCCCGTGGTTAACACAATCTGAAGATATTTTAATTCTGCGACATAAAATACTTCAACAGAAGTCCCCAAATTCAAACGCTCTTTAACTGGATATTAATCACAATTCCCATTTTTGCTTTCCATAGCTAAAGTATTGTGGTCCACTGCTTTGTTAACAATTAAAATACCAAACAGAGTAGACAATAAGACACACAAAAAGTTAAGTTTAAGTTAAGGCTATTGGGAAAAACTACAAACCTTTAACCGAATGAAAATACTATAATAATGACAATAAAAAGGCTTTTATCGTATTCCTCTAATAATCAGATGAGATAGGCGTGATGAGTCTCCAGTATGTCACTGCACAAACATGCCCAGAGCAGCATGGAGGTCAGTCAGAGACCCTCATCATGTAAATCTATACATGTGTGTTAATGTTTAAAACCCGTCAGCTGTTTGCATTAACGTCAAAAACCAAGCACAGCCAGGCTCCCCGGGGCCCACCGGTGGTGATTGCAGTGTTTGAAAGGCAGATGTTTGTGCTCCGGATAATCTAAACGGAGGAATTTACTTTTTTCAAATGTATGGAGGCCTTGTTTGGAGAGCCGCTGATGGAAAACAGCCAGGCAGCAAAGTGAGGATCAACAGAAAGCTGACTGCCTGCAAGTTCAAGGGGGAAAGATTGATGGATGGATTAATTCATACACTACAAAAACTTGAAATCTTGCCCAGTATGTGTGTCTGATATCTAGTCAGAATATTTCTCTCCACCTGATATAAGACACAATAACTTCAGAGGTGACACTGCAGTGAGATATCGGGTCTTGTTTTTAGACAATGCATCATCTTGTTCAGTCAAAACATCTTATTTGGAGTTGTATCTCAGATGATACACATGTTTTTTTACATATTTATTGGAAAATCACCAACTAATGCTGCGTTCACACCGGACGCGATGCGAATATTCGCTTCGCTCTAAACGCTCCTATCGCATCGCTCTAAACGCTCCTATCGCATCGCTCGAGTCGCTCGAGTTTCACCGCGGCTGCCAGCTGTGTTTACTCGCATCATTCAAACAAGACGCGCTGGCTCGGGAGCTACAACTACAACAAAATGAACATATTTTACCGTGATTAAATTGTAATACACGTTACTAAATGATGCCGACGTAACAACATACTGATACCGGTTAGTAAAAACCATAAATTAATGCTTTGACAAGTCTGCAGACAGACGGCAGGCGGAAAACCTTTTAGAATGCTTGTTTTCTGAATGGAGATTGGGTCGACCGGGCTAAGCTAACGTTGTATATGCTCCGACCGTCCACACTCATAACAACGGCCTACAGACATAAATAAACCAGCGACTGTATTCTCCATGACACAGACGGTCTGTGGTTTGTACTTGTTTAACTTTTGTCCAGTTTCTGAACAGATATGAGGAGCTGTGAGCTCTGAGTGCTAACTGCGAACAGCTAATGGCTGATGTTTTCTGGTTGAACGTCAGTGACGGCAGGCTGAGATCCTCACCGCTGATTGGCTTCCGCGAGAACGCGTCACGTGAATTTGACGCCCGAGTTGAACAAATTGAACTCTCCCCCTTCAATCGCCTCAATCGCGTGATTCGCGCCGCGCTCACCGCTTCATGCGCGCCGTCGGAGCAAATTTGCGTCTGATCGCATCTCTGCATTGACTTTACATGTAATCGCGCCGCCCCCAAACATCGCATCGCGTCCGGTCTGAACGCAGCATAACATCAGAACACAGAAACCTTTTGAGTATTTGCAGTCTATAATCTAACAACATGTCCTGATTCTGGTAAAATATAGTTCAAAATGAGTTCTGCCAGCTGATTACAAGTTCTGATTTATCTAAATATCTTACTTCAATAAATCTTACCAAGCTAATTTTCACTTGTTCTATTGGCAGATTTTTTTAAACTTATTTCAAGTGAAAACCGCTTGTTTTCATTATTGTTTAAAGGTCCCATGTCATGGCCATTTCCACTGATCATAATTCCATTGTTGAGGTCTACTAGAATAGAATTATACTGTGCAATTTTCCAAACTCACATTGGTTTCTCAAACAGCATCTCTGTAAAGTATGTGTATTCACTCTCTCCACTAAACGGCTCGTTGCAGCTCTTGCCCCCCCCCCCCTCCCTGTGAGCCCAGTGTGCTCCGATTGGTCGGGACCAGTCGGGACGTTGTGAATCGCGCTGAGCTCTGTGGAGGTGTGATTTCCTTGTTTAGCGATACACAGCGAAACACAGCCAAACTCATCCTGAGCACACACAAAGTCACAGCCGAAGTAAAAACAATAAGTGTGCTTGATATTGAGTCAGAAAAAGGTTGATAAACGCTGTGAGAATGGGTCTGCAGAGAGCATTTCGCCGCGATCCCAACTGTCTGTTATCAGCCTGCAGCCAGGGAGGAGAGATCAGCAGAGCTGCCTGCACTGAGTGTGTGAGGAAGTCGTGGATTGGTCAATTTGGAACAATCAGCGGGGGCTTAACGTAACGGCTCCGCGGACGTAACGTAACGGCTCCACGGATTGGTCCATTTCGTTCCGGGGACGACATGACATCATGATGTACCCGGAAGAATCAAATGGACAGTGACGTATCTCCAACGAGGCGTTTTGGGGAGGTATTTTCTGTGTTAGAGTTTTACTCGCTACATGGTGTACTTTGAGGGTTTTGACTCTGCACACCATTTACATGCATTAAAACCTTCATAACAACAAGGGGACGGGTACTAACCGGAAAAGCATGACATGGGACCTTTAACTTGTTTGTGGAGCAGCATTTTTTCCAGTGTAGTAATTCATCCAGGTAAGAATGAGTTATGGAATATATTCTGGGAATTTGTACGGTGGCCAACAAATGTGCTATAACGGCCCAAAACACGCTGCAGAACGATGCAGATATAAAAACACAAATGTTCCTGCACACGTTTCTGAAGTGTTTTTGGCCGATGTCCAGTAGCGTGTTTCCACCTTTCGACCACCGTACATTTGGCACCACAAAGACGTGAAGTTATTCCAAGTGTCTCAGTCCAACAGCCTAAACTGTGTCATTCACTAACAGGTGTGCAGAGAGGAGCTGAGACTAAGTCTGAGAATTACAAATGTATGAGAAATTCAACGTTTACGTAGAAGAAGTGGAATAACGGCTTAATGACATGAACAGATTCTCTCGATGTGGTTAACTCTTTCTTTTCAGTGTTTATTATTTATCTTGACCACTTCTCCACCAGGACAACGCCTTCTTGTTATTTATAGGATTAGTATCTTTGCTTAATGAGCGGGCTGACGCCAAAAAAGGAAGCATTTTACTTTAAGCCTCTACATGCAAAGTAAGTGAGGTTATTCCCCCCGTCCGTGTGGCCTGAGCTGAACTCCACTGTCTGACCTTACAGCCCGTCTAGCTCATTTAGTTTGCGATCCTTTAATGAGATAAGAATTGAAGCTCAGTTTGATTTGTTTAGTCTGAACCCTCTGAACCCTCTGAACCCTCTGCACCCTCTGAACCCTCTGAACCCTCTGCCTCTGAACCCTCTGAACCCTCTGAACCCCCTCTGAACCCTCTGAACCCTCTGAATCCTCTGAACCCTCTGAACCCTCTGAACCCTCTGCCTCTGAACCCTCTGAATCCTCTGAACCCTCTGAACCCTCTGAACCCTCTGAACCCTCTGAACCCTCTGCCTCTGAACCCTCTGAACCCTCTGAACCCTCTGAACCCTCTGAACCCTCTGAACCCTCTGCCTCTGAACCCTCTGAACCCTCTGAACCCTCTGAACCCTCTGAACCCTCTGAACCCTCTGAACCCTCTGAACCCTCTGCCTCTGAACCCTCTGAACCCTCTGAACCCTCTGAACCCTCTGAACCCTCTGAACCCTCTGAACCCTCTGAACCCTCTGAACCCTCTGAACCTGATAATCACGTAGAGAGGAATTCCTTCTGCTATCAAAACTTCCTTCCAGTTTCTTTCTCCTTGTATTTAATTGTGATTGTTTGTTTTGTACTTAAGTATTTTCTTATCAAGCCACTTTATACTTTCACTCCAGTATATTTATTTTAAAGGTCCCCTAATACAGTGTTTTCAAAGTGGGGGCCCCGACTCCCCGGGGGGCCGCCAGGGGGCGCCAGGTTGGTCACGCAAAGTTTGAGGGAAACAGGATTTTTTTTTTTTTTTTTTTTTTAGATGTTATTAATAACTGTATATCTATCAATCTATGTGTCCTTTGATGCCAATCTTTTAATATTTTTAGTTTTTGAACCACACGATCGCCCTTCAAGCCAATCAGAATCGAGCTGCCGCTACTGAGAGTGAAACTGTCGCAGAATTGTTTGCATACATCAGATTTATTTCAGAAGACAACTTTGTTGAGGAACTATTATTTTGCAAAGCACTGGAAGGTAGGACCACAGGAAGAGACATTTACAAGTGTTAGATGAGTACATCATCTCAAATGGACTTGACTGGTGTCGTTGTGTGGGTGTGTGTTCAGATGGGGCAGTGACAGGCAAAGAAAGCGGAGTGACAGCTTTGATCAGGCAGAAGGCCCCAAATGTAGTGGCAACACACTGCATGTTCAATCGTGAGGGACTTGTACACATCATTTAAAAAGGGTTAGACTAAAAAATTGCAACAGGGGGGTCCCTGCCAGAGGATAATGCTATATGGTAGGGGTGTAACGGTTCACAAACATTTCGGTTCGGTACGTACCTCGGTTTTTAGGTCACGGTTCGGTTCGGTACGTTTTCGGTACAGCAGAAAAAATTATCACAAAACATAACATATTTTTTTTTAAATTAAACTGTGAATAATGTATTCACTCAAATAAATACAAAATATAATATAATAAACATTAAGGTGCAGCATTTCGATGAACTAAAATAATCTGTATTTGAACTTTACTGTACTAGTACTCACAAAACATAAACTATTAGTTTTGGGTTTTTAATTATTATTAAACTGTGAATATTCACTCAAATAAATATAAAATATAATAAAATAAACATTAAGGTGCAGCTTTTCGATGAACTGAAATAATCTGTATTAGAACTGTACTAGTACCTAAGCAGCCAGTTTGACATTAGGACTTGCTTGTCATTGTATTTTCATGTTTTTTTAAAGAAAGATGAACTTGTCCACATTGCTTGCCGAAAGGGCAGATCTGCTGGCACTAACAATGCCTCCTGCTGTGGAGAACACCCTCTCTAGGGACAGAGGTAGCAGATACAGCCAGGTAGCGCTTTGCTAACATGGCAACATGAGGATATTTGGCGTTTGTAATAGCTTTGGCTCGGTCTGAACTTTTTGCGAGTGGTGGAGGCTTAAATGCTAGCGGGAGTTGGGTTTGCACTTCAGTCTTTTGGTACCGGTGATATTCACGTTCGGGTGATGCCTTTTCAAATGAGTGTGCACGTTTGATGTATTGCCAGCCGCGTAACCAATTTTAGTTGAACAATGCCGACAAACAGCTTTGGTTCGGTCCACCTGTCTTTGTCCGTCATCCTTGTACGTAACTGCGAAACCAAAATGTTCCCAAACCGGAGACTTCAATGATGCTGGAGGATTTTCGAGCTCAACTTTATCTGCGTTCGCCATTTCGACAGTTCCTCAAATTACTGACTACATTTGAACGCATCCCTCTGACCAGCTCGTCCAATGAAATGACTTGCTGGCTCTATGACGCGTTGGACCCAATGTGAGCAAATTACTCTGAATGCTGCGACGCAGCACCTGAGATTACTTCCAAGAAGTTGTTCACGTTCTCAATTTTTTACGTTTAACGTTATATTCGTTCGGTACACTTCGGTACACACGTGTACCGAACCGAAGGGCCCGTACCGAATAATTTCGGTACGGGTACGTGTACCGTTACACCCCTACTATATGGGGGTCCTTGGCATGGCAAAGTTTCGGAACCCCTGCCCTAATAAACTCTCCTTCATCAATATACTCCAGGTCTCAGATATATCCAGAGCCTGTCTCTGATTGGCTGAGACACAAACAGATCATTGCAGCATTACCCATAATCCCCTCTGTTTCAGCCCTGTTTCCAAAGTGCTGATTCTCTGTCTGTTACTTTAGATGAAAGTAAGGAGCCCCTCCCCACGCCCCTCTGAGAGACATTTGGTTACAAAGAACTCAATGATGCTCTAGGAGGACATTCAGGTGGTTTTGTTTTCTTAGGTCTTTTTGCTTTTTTATGTATATATTTTTTTGGCATCAATAAAGATTTATTTTAGTTTAAAAACATATTTTATTTGGTTTCTATAAACCTTAAAGTAAGTTCTTAATATATTCAAATGTTTGTTTTGTCTTTTGGCTGCTTTCATATATATTTTATGTGCATCTATTTACATTTCAGTTTTTTACAATCCATATTTTTGTTTGTATTTTTTGTGTTTTTAATAAACATTTAAGTAATTGTTAATGTTATTGTGAATTGGCAATAATACAAATGTTCCTAGTTTATTTTGAATGATCCTTTTTGTTTGTTTTTGGGGTGTTTTCTTTCATTAGTTCTGAGCACTTTTTTCTTCACTATCAAATCTTCTTACTTGTAACAGAGTTTTGACTGCAGGACAGGATCTGAATACTTCCTCCAACACTGTGCCGAGCGACAGATTCTTAAATCCTTGCGAGCGCTATCTGCAGGAAATTCCTCATTTTGGATTTCCTCATCAGTCGAGGGCAGCAGGAACACGAGGAAAGCTATGCAGATAAGAGTTGATTCTTTTTCACACGAGTCTGGAGCTTTTGCTTCTTCAAAGCCTTTCTGGTACTGTCCGAGCAAAACACCTCAATATATTTAATAAGATATTCCGATCTTAATCTATGTTGCTGTAGTGCATTACCTTACTCTTTAAATGTTTATTTCAATATTTCTATTGTCTATACTCTCTCAAATAAACCAAGTTCTGTTTCGACTCTGGTCCAATCTGCAGGGCGTTCATTTTAAAGCCCTTTCCAAACAGTTTCAAAACGTCACCTAAACACGCTGCACACAGCTTTCAAACAACCGAATGATCTGAATGATAAACCTAACGCTGCAAGAAGCTCAGAACACACCGGAGACTAGGGGACGCTAAAGAGTGACGCACACAGCTGGGAGACCAGGGGACGCTAAAGAGTGACGCACACAGCTGGGAGACCAGGAGACACTAAAGAGTGACGCACACAGCTGGGAGACCAGAGGACACTAAAGAGTGACGCACACAGCTGGGAGACCAGGGGACACTAAAGAGTGACGCACACAGCTGGGAGACCAGGGGACACTAAAGAGTGACGCACACAGCTGGGAGACCAAGGGACACTAAAGAGTGATGCACACAGCTGGGAGACCAAGGGACACTAAAGAGTGACGCACACAGCTGGGAGACCAGGGGACACTAAAGAGTGACGCACATAGCTGGGATGGAGCGTTTGGTGACGTTCAGGATTATAAAGCTGGAAAACTGTCTCTGTTGTTGGAAACTTAGCTAAAATGTTTTATGGGCTTATTTTAACAATTTGATCCCATGACTCATGATTTTACAGACTGGTTTATTAACGATTCAACAAAACATGACCCCCCCCCCCGAGTCCTCTAAAGACCACAGCCGGGGGAACATAATCCCTCACTGCGAGATAAAAGCACCAGAGAAGAAGTGTGTGTGTGTGTGTGTGTGTGTGTGTGTGTGTGTGTGTGTGTGTGTGTGTGTGTGTGTGTGTGTATGTGTTTGTTTTTGAAGGTCTGTGGTGATACATTAGCAAAAAGGCCCAGAAGAGGAAAGAGAAACCAAACATCTGTCAGCTGTTATTACTCTCCTAGCTCTGTGTGTGTGTGTGTGTGTGTGTGTGTGTGTGTGTGTGTGTGTGTGTGTGTGTGTGTGTGTGTGTGTGTGTGTGTTACCTGGCACAGGGTCTGGCTCAACGGCACTTCAGCAGCAGGAGGAGGTGTCTGCTGATCCTAAAGAGGAGACAATGAAGACGTTATTAAAACACCAAGAGATTTAAAAAAACAACTCACAATAACACAGAGCAGGTGTGAAGAGACAAAGGGCCAATATACACCAGAACATCAGCAGGAGAGGACTCTTTAAAGTAGAGACACTACATACTGATGTACACCAGAACATCAGCAGGAGAGGACTCTTTAAAGTAGAGACACTACATACTGATGTACACCTGAACATCAGCAGGAGAGGACTCTTTAAAGTAGAGACACTACATACTGATATACACCTGAACATCAGCAGGAGAGGACTCTTTAAAGTAGAGACACTACATACTGATATACACCTGAACATCAGCAGGAGAGGACTCTTTAAAGTAGAGACACTACATACTGATATACACCTGAACATCAGCAGGAGAGGACTCTTTAAAGTAGAGACACTACATACTGATATACACCTGAACATCAGCAGGAGAGGACTCTTTAAAGTAGAGACACTACATACTGATATACACCTGAACATCAGCAGGAGAGGACTCTTTAAAGTAGAGACACTACATACTGATATACACCTGAACATCAGCAGGAGAGGACTCTTTAAAGTAGAGACACCACATACTGATATACACCTGAACATCAGCAGGAGAGGACTCTTTAAAGTAGAGACACTACATACTGATATACACCTGAACATCAGCAGGAGAGGACTCTTTAAAGTAGAGACACTACATACTGATATACACCTGAACATCAGCAGGAGAGGACTCTTTAAAGTAGAGACACTACATACTGATATACACCTGAACATCAGCAGGAGAGGACTCTTTAAAGTAGAGACACTACATACTGATATACACCTGAACATCAGCAGGAGAGGGACTCTTTAAAGTAGAGACACTACATACTGATATACACCTGAACATCAGCAGGAGAGGACTCTTTAAAGTAGAGACACTAC
>JAPTMU010000328.1:14572-107072 GCA_028583405.1 Pogonophryne albipinna | reverse complement strand
CAGCTAACGTTAACCAGCTAACGTTAACCAGCTAACAGCTAACGGCTAACAGCTAACGTTAGCCAGCTAACAGCTAACAGCCCACATTAACGGAAGTTGCAGGGAGTTCCAAAAAGGAAATGTTACTTTATGTTTGTTAATGACAAACATATTGAAGTTGAAACCTAAATGAATATTAGGCTAAATCTTGAAAGATGTGTGGCATTTTATTAGTTAGAACATTATTGCATCAAATTGGATGAAGTTTGCTCTGCTGTTGACAAAAAGCTCAAATATAATATAATATAATCGTTAGTTTGGAATAAAAATAAAAATGAAGCCATCACATATAAATGGTGAATTCACTTGAATGTCATTTTAGACATTCAACATGTGGAAGAAAAGTACTTTAGCACATCTTTTCCCCCTATAATCAACATGTGACGTATTCTTGTTAAATTCCTGTTAGATTCCAAAGAAATCAGACAATTCTGTTCGTTTTGCAATCAGAAAAAACCTGATTTCAAAACAAATGAAAACAAGAAGCGGACGTGGAGAGATTCTTCTTTCCAGAGGGAGGGTAACGTGTTAAGTGGAATCATTAGAAGGACTTCAAGCCAAAATGATCACAGGTATCCCAAACAGGAGTATTTAAACTTGTTGGTTAGGTATGCACTGCCTGCAGCCGGACGTCAGCATCTGGTGACCTCAGCAGAACTCTAAGAGCCGCTGAAGGCTCCTCGATTGGAGGTAAAAGACAACTAGATAAGATGTCAAAGGTGATTTCATTTAACATGAATCATCGTGGAACCGTCACTAGGATTCCCGTGTTTCGCTCAAACTGATAGACGCTGCTCGTTTGAGTTCTTCAAGAAGATGGACATCAGTTTTAAAACTCTTGATTGAAGGCAGAGACGGGGGAAACACTCAGATATCTCAGACAGTACAAGTAACCAAATCACAGTGTAGAAATACTCTTTATATACTGCTTCTATATTTCTTGGCATTCAGCCGTTAAAAAAACATCCTCTACTTTTAGGAACACTGCATATTACAAACCGTCATACATTACCAGGAGATTGTTCTGATAGAAACAATCCTTAGAAATGCACCGATCCACTCTTGTTTGACAGACTGTTATTCCTGTGGGTTTATTTGTTTATTATTATTATACTGCAAGTACACTATTGGTAAAGAGTGGGTGATTCTGGGGAAATAAAGTACATTAAATCCACTTTTGGACATCGTGTCCCTACGAGTATTATGTAACGCATGCTGTACTGTTTTCAGATGGAGCGAAGCTGAAAAGGAAACAGATGAGCTGCAGATGTGTGTGCAGATGTGTGTGTGTGTGTAGCCTAGCATTCCTGTACTTGTGGGGACCTACATCTGTTTACACAGTCACATGTGGGGACTCGCCTCCCTTATGGGGACACATTGGAGGTCCCCATAAGGGGGATCATTAATTTTAGGGTGAAGACTTGGTTAGGTTTAGGGTTAGGTTAGGGTTAGGATTAGGCATGTGTTGGTTATGGTTAGGATAAGTCTCCAGGAAATGCATGTAAGTCAATGTAATGGCCCCTGAAGTGATGTATACATGGTATGTGTGTGTGTGTGTGTGTGTGTGTGTGTGTGTGTGTGTGTGTGTGTGTGTGTGTGTGTGTGTGTGTGTGTGTGTGTGTGTGTGTGTGTGTGTGTGTGTGTGTGTGTGAAGTCCCCCACAGCTGCAGAACATCTTTCAGTTGCGTGTATGGAAGTTTATTCATGTCAAATACATTGAAGTAAAAAAATGTGAAATCTTTAATTTAATGTTTTGAACATTATTGCATGAAATTGGATGAAATTGGAAACTGCTTTAAATTGGAGTTGAAAAGACAAAAAAGCTATTTTCCCTCCAAAAATCCTAATTTGAACACATTTAAAAGGAAAACCTGATTTTCAACACTTTGAAGGACTTAAAGGTAACATGTATTAAAAACACATTAAACCGTACATTTATCAAAGTAAAAGTACAAGTTAGACTTCCACAAAACTTCTTCCACACATTTATATATTTAAATGATCCTCTTTTTACTAACTTTTTCGAGCTAGCCTTTTAAGTCATGACATAAATCACAGCACGTTCTGCCCTTAGTTCAGCTCCAAAACATGGATTTTCAAACGGATAAAAGTTTGTATTTGCTAAGTTGTCTTCGTTAATGAACCTCCACACGTAGTTCTTCTGAATGGAAGTATTTCTCAGCAGCTGTATCACTTCAAATAAACTAAAACAGCTCCGACGTAAAGTGGGGGACAGCGGGGGTCTCCATGTGCTGAGCGAGGAATATTGAGGAAACTACAAAAATGATTTAAGAAGAAACTATGTAGAGAAGACAAACAGTGACACAAGCACAAGCATCCTTCAGTCAAAGGACTGAGTTAGAAAGAAGACCATTAAATAATGAAATAGCTGAAACAAATAGTTGATTCTTCGAGTGACGGCAAGTTAACCTGCATTTATGTAATGACTTGTTTAAGTTAACCTGGAGGCGTTTCAGGCTAGGTTTGTGGGAGAGAGAACTTTGAGATTTCAGCATTTTGAGACCCTAAAACCTCCAGAACACACGAGAGGAGAGGGAACCCCCAAGGAGCAGAACGGGGGCCTCTTTAAGTCACGTTTTCAGAATAGAAACACCAATAAAAGTCACTTTTCATGGAAGAAGACGCCAACAAATTGCTGCTTTTTCGTCTCATTCAAGATTTAAACTAAATATATTTGTCTGTACATTTATTTAACAAAGCTTAGTGACGGTCCTTTGTGCAAATAGCACAGTAAAGAAAACTCCTTTAGCTCAAGAAACAAAGTCATGTTTTAACACATTTTTACAAGATTTAAAATGTAACCCTTTCCAGACAGCAGGTCATTACATCAGGTCAGAAACGGTCTCTACAGACTAGGCTGCGAGCCAATGAATAACTGCAGCAGCGCACTCACACACTTTGTCTGAATGGTGTTTCTTTAAAGTAATACATCAAAAGAGAAACAGCTCAGAACTTCATTATTACTTCATATTACCAAGTTGCAGGATCAACATACTCCTCACCAGTACTTAGTAAAGCACTTCACTTCTTCATCCCCTCACATACTTGTGTTTGCATATTTTACATGCACTTTAAAAGCTCTTCAAATAATGCATGAATGTGTCGGACACATCATATACTGAGTGATTATTATTGCAGCTACTTCAAACCTGACCCAAACTAGAAACATGCACACATCTGTTTCGTGTACAAGCTGACATCTTGCTGAAATGTGCATTAAAGTGACTTCACAAGGAAACACGAATGAATGGAAGGTGATGAAGAAACTCTAACTTCGATCACACACTCCTCTCTGCAGCTCTGAACTTTAGTTTGATATCATGCACATGAGTAAAGAAGCACTTACAGTCTGCTGCTGCGTCCTCCTTCTGCTCTCAGATCAGTGTGAGAGCCATGTAGGGAGGTGCAGCTTCTCCCTGCAGGAACTTCTCCTCCTCCCCCTCCCTCAGGAACACCTCCTCCTCCTCCTCCTCCTCCTCCTCCTCCTCCCTGCAGGAACACCTCCTCCTCCTCCTCCTCCTCCTCCCTGCAGGAACACCTCCTCCTCCTCCTCCTCCTCCTCCTCCTCCTCCCTGCAGGAACACCTCCTCCTCCTCCTCCTCCTCCTCCCTGCAGGAACACCTCCCCTCTCCAAGTACCCTCACTGCACCACCTAGTGGCGGGAGAAGCGCGACATATTCATAGACCTCACAAAAGTAACACAATATATTATTAATATATATATATACTAATGCTGTCAAAATTATCGCGTTAACGGCGGTAATTAATTTTTTGAATTAATTGCGTTAAAATATTTAAGAATGGCCCGCCCCATATGTGCCACCAGTGGCAGCGCCAGGGTATGGCTGGGGTAGGCTACACCCATACCAAGAAATGGCTTAGCCCCACCATGAAAAATGATGTTAAAGTAAGCTAAATAAAGTCTGCCAACTCGCGCGGAGTAAATTGCACAGACAGCAGTTAGTCAGATTGATTTCAGAAGCCACTTGTCTGGAAATACCGAAGACTAGAAACGGTTTTGAAAACTTTTGTCACGTAGTGATCGTCTTCTCAATAGAACATCTTTGATAATGTCTTCTGGCCAATCAGAATCAAGATAACGGCTGGTGTTGTTGCAGGAAGTCCCGACCGAGAATACTCTTGCTGTAGTACAGGGGTGCACATAACTGGTACGCAGGTTATGTGCGTAATCTGAAACTTGTGTCACAAAGCGCATTTGCGTACCGACGTACTTGTGAAGCTTTTCCAGAAGGCGGTTAGATCACCGGACGACAGAGTCGGTCTCCGTGTGCACAGACAGGCTGCTGTTAACGTCGGTCTGTACTACGCCAACCGGCTGCGGAGGGAGACTCCCCCCCCCCCCCTTCACTGGAGAACTGGCTAAAACAGCTGATCACAACGTTCACACTCTGTGGTCACGAAGTACTCCACTAGCCCCCCCCCGTCGACTTTCCTGAAGTACTCCCCCGTTGATAGAAATCAACACGTAATGAATTAAGACCCCACGGTTTGATGATTGATAGGTGTGTGGGCTGTCTTTCATTTTGACACGCAGAAAAATGTTATAATAAACATAGATACTGTATGTTAAATGGATATATCCGCCTTCTTTCATTCATCTTTCCATTCCCACAACAATATACATAAATAAATGACATATTTTGGACATAGTTCGAATGGTGATTGATCTGATTAATTAATTTTTAAGCTGTGATTAATCTGATTAAACATTGTAATCGTTTGACAGCCCTAAATTATATATATATATATGTATATATACAATGATACCTTGAGGTCTGTGTTACATCTGAGTTGAAGCTGTTGTTATCATGTCACCATAACAGTTAGTGTAGAGGCTAAGCCAACGCTTTAAGCCTCTGAGGATACGCTATACTTTGCAACAATCAAATATCTCTCCTGATTGTTGGCACTTGACAATCACCTTCCCTGCATTTTACTCAGGTGTAACTAAAGTCTGCTTTAAGGGTTGTTTATATTTCACATCATTAATCAGAATTTAAACCAATCAATGTCGTTTGATTAACAAAGGTAATCTGGTGTTTTTGAGTTGATGAGTAGTGTAGATATCACGGTCAAATCAATCGACAGTAAGGAGAATACTTACTTCCGGGTGTACAATCCTCCGTTATCCAATGGGAATGGACGCTCACATTGCCTTTAAATGCCCAGGTACTTCCCTGAGCGTCAAATACCGCCGCCGATGGGAATACATTGCAATCAGTTGAAAGCTCTTTGCGTCCGTTTATGAAGCTGAAGGAGCCTCGGCGCGTCCCACCTGGACGCCACGGGACCCTGACCAAGCGTCGCTCCTGGACGCTTAGGGAGTGAGAGTGTGTTGATTTAGGAGGTTACGCTACCCTCAGTGCTACACGCTAACATGTGCTACACGCTAACATGTGCTAAATTATCCTTTGCCAAGGTTCGGGAGGATTACAATTCAAATATTTAATAAAACATGTAAACTATGCATTATCTCCAGAAGTGGAAGAAGTACTCAGATCTTGGGATGTCAGGGCTCACTGCCATTGCACTTTGACGCTTCAATTAACAAATGATTATTATAATCATTCATTCCAGCCAGAATCATCTGATTCGGTTAAAACACCAATCTAACTTTAGCAGGTTTAATGTTATACATATTAAAGAGGACCTGTTGTGATTGGTCAGCCTCTTACAGATGTCCCGCCCCTTAGCCTATCACATGCAATGTGTTGGAGCGCTAGCCAATAGGAGTGCGAGTTGTTCTGAAACAAAGTGTCGATAATTAGAATGAATCTTTAGCTTTGGTCCTTTAAAGGAGTCTCGATTCCCCGCTCCTGCAGGACTTCAGAAACATGAGTCAGAGTTTTAGCATCCTACCAAAGAGTTATGATTCATGAGATAAATACTTTTACTATTTCCAATACTTTGTTATTCTACTCCCTCTCCTCACTGCAAAAATCTAAAATATTACCAAGTATATTTGTCTAATGTCAGAACATGTCGTTACACTTGATACAAGACCTAATAACTGAAGTCGTGTTTTTAGACATGGCATCTTGAGCATCTTTTGAAGTCTCTTAAAAACATCTTATTTTAGAGGAACATCTCCCGCTAACATCAGGAAACAGAATCTAAGCATTTCTGCCTTTTTTGGTTACAAATTCCCTGATTCTGGTCAAATATAGCTCAAAATGAGTTTCCCCAGCTAAACACAAGATCTCATTTATCTAATTATCCCATCTTTACTTCAGACCTCTCACCAAGCCTTTTAGTACTTGTTCTATTGGCAGATGTGTTCACTTATTAAAAGAGAAAACACCTTGTTTTCATTATATATTGACTTGTTTTTGGAGCAGCAGCCGTAGGCTACGTCGAAGTACCAGATGCTAACAGCTAACACCAGCTCTCTTTTTTTATTCAACACAGATTTGTAGTTCACAATTTAGCATCATCAGGAAAACATAAGGTTGAAAGTGAGTTTACTTTGTGCGTTTGCATTTAAATTCTTCTTGAACCCCCGCACCTGCAGTATGAGGAAAAATGATTCACTTTCTTCAGAGTTATGGTCACGTAGGCTACTATGCGAGTATTGTGCAAAGTGAGTATGATTCATGACGAGGGGAAGGTATCAGCTCTTTATCTGGAACTGGACTGCGTTTAGGAGTTTTTTTATCTGCAGCTTCAAACAAAACCAGGCTTCCTGTCGGGCTTCAAGGGAAAGGAGGGAGTGCAGAATAATAGTTAAAGTGCTGAGGCTGAATCCCTTTGAAGACGAGGGGTTTTCGACTCTCATCTGATAAAATTAGATGTACCGGGTGAAGCTGCGACATGGAGACGTTAGAGCTTTTAATCTGACGTGGACAAAAAGTGTCTCAATTGAACGAGAAATCAAGAAAAAAGTCTTCCTGTTTTTGCTCGTCAATTATCATAAATAACAGAGGAGGCTAATTCTGAGCGTTCAGTGGGGCTTTAAAAGAGACTGTGCTTTCTATTAAAGGTTGTCTGCAGGGCCGGGAGACTAGCACTGGCGTTATGGAGAGGCGAAGTCCCTCCCTTTCCTCCATGGGACCTTATTTCGGGAACAGTCTGTATTGAAGTCAATGGAGAGAGAAAGATTATCTTTTGATCCCGTTTGAATTGTGCCACGAATTACACACATGATGTTTGTCAATTTAAAAGATAATTTTGCAAGTCAAACAAATTAAAATGTGTCGTAAAACTGTGAAGTAACACTTTGTTTTGTGTGAAGCGCTCAATGAACTACATCTCCCGTCTCCCACCTCACACCAAGACGGCCGTCACGTTGAACATTTCACTTCTTTCTTTCAGAATGAGGCGGAAAGTATTAAAAGAGGTGAAAATCACTCCAAGTCTGGGCACGTTGAGAGCTGTGCATACACACAAGGGGAGTTAGTCAGTTCCGTGAGAGCCAGCATGCAGGACCGGGACTCTGGGATTTGTAGTCTTTCTAGTTGCGTATTTTTCATATCTTCTTATATTTCAACAGTTTTACGACAAACTGTGACTTTTTTGACATGGAAATTATTGTTTAAGATTGACAAACATCATGTGTGTAATTCATGGCACAATTCAAACGGGATCAAAAGATAATCTTTCTCTCTCCATTGACTTCAATACATAGTTTTTCTGAAATAAGGTCCCATGAGTCGGAAGCAGAAGGGCGGGACTTCGCCTCTCTATAGATGCGCCAGCTAAAATCTCGCCTAGGGCTGCAAATTGTCTCGAGCCGGCCCTGGTTGTCTGCACACCTTAACATTAAGATCCTTACTTTTTATTGTGGTGGAAGAAGAACAAGCTAAAATATGGAGGAGTGCAGTGCACCTATGCTCACAGTGACTTCGGCATGGTCGGCCTTACAGTAAATATCTTCCTGTTTCTGCCCCTTTATTGTGATTCGTGACGCGTCCGCTAAAAGATGGAATCATTCTGAACATCACTTCTGATCGGTTGTTAAAATAAATTATCAATATATGAAGTGCAGCTTTATCGGAGCCCGTTGTGCAACATTTCAACTGAGATAATAAAAGCTTTGTAAATGGAAGATCTTCTGTAAAAGTGGTAATACCACATTTATGAAATACTGAGTGTAAGTCATGCATTCAACATGTTAAAGTAAAAACAGTCTACATATTAGCATTAAAATATATTTAATATCAAATATACGATGCTTTGGTTTTGATGTGTAACGTCTCTCTTTATTTCTTGAACTTTTGGGCCTTTTTTACGTTATAATTCAATGCAATGGAAATGATCTACTTACTAAGAAGCCTGGATTAAAGAGGTATCTCTTCACATGAACACATTCCCTAACCAGCTGTACAAAAAGATTTGAATGCTGGGAAAGTTGCATGTGTGAATTATTTATGTTGGCCAACAAGCATTACATTTAAGGCTGATTTTTGGATTTGCTCGAAAGGACTCTTTATGGAAAAGTATTTTCTCTGGCCTTTGACAAGAAGGGAGGAGGAGGAGGAGGAGGAGGAATTCTGTGGAAGACGATAAAATTAAAAGTTGTGTGAGTGTGTCAAAGCAGTGTGTGTGTCAAAATCAACAGCAGCTGTCATTGTGAGAGAAGATATAATGTTGGAGGGATTTCATATTGAGACGTTAACAATTTCAAGTTTAAAGAGAGCTTATTCTGCTTCTGTTCAGGTTCATATTAGTATGTAGTGTCTACTGTGAGCTGAAGTCATGTGACCGTGCTGTAGTTCCTATATAGCCCAACATTAGCCACCTTTAGCTTAGCGGTGGTGACATGAAGTCATGTGACCGTGCTGTAGTTCCTTTATAGCCCAACGTTAGCCTCCTTTAGCTTAGCGGTGGTGACGTGAAGTCATGTGACCGTGCTGTAGTTTCTTTATAGCTCAACATTAGCCACCTTTAGCTTAGCGGTGGTGACGTGAAGTCATGTGACCGTGCTGTAGTTCCTTTATAGTCCAACATTAGCCACCTTTAGCTTAGCGGTGGTGACGTGAAGTCATGTGACCGTGCTGTAGTTTCTTTATAGCCCAACATTAGCCACCTTTAGCTTAGCGGTGGTGACGTGAAGTCATGTGACCGTGCTGTAGATCCTTTATAGCCCAACATTAGCCACCTTTAGCTTAGCGGTGGTGACGTGAAGTCATGTGACCGTGCTGTAGATCCTTTATAGCCCAACATTAGCCTCCTTTAGCTTAGCGGTGGTGACGTGAAGTCATGTGACCGTGCTGTAGTTCCTTTATAGCCCAACATTAGCCACCTTTAGCTTAGCGGTGGTGACGTGAAGTCATGTGACCGTGCTGTAGATCCTTTATAGCCCAACATTAGCCTCCTTTAGCTTAGCGGTGGTGACGTGAAGTCATGTGACCGTGCTGTAGTTCCTTTATAGCCCAACATTAGCCTCCTTTAGCTTAGCGATGATGAAGTCATGTGACAGTGCTGTAGTTCCTTTATAGCCTAACGTTAGCTTTTTACTTCAGAAATCATAAAGTGGTGTTAATATGCAACCCAGTCTCACGGCATTTCATGTTATAGTCACAAAATGAATCTATTGATTCGTGTTCACCAACACGATTTCCCCATTTTCTTCGTGTCACACAGAACGATTTTAAAAGCAATGTAAAGAATAACAAATTAGAAGGAAAAAAATATCGAAAAAATACAGATTTCAGTATTCGGAGGCTCTGAGCCATTTCTTTTCATCACGGACGGCAAAAAAAGTCCGACTTCCAAGACCCGACTGGCAAAAAGACGTGTTTCAGGCACGAAACACACTACCAATAGAAATACATTGCTTTTAAAATCGTTCTGTGTGACACGAAGAAAAGGGGAAAACCGTGTTGGTGAACACGAATCAATAGATTACATGTCGTGACTATAACACGAAATGCCGTGAGACTGGGTTCTAATGTGGAGATGAACAAAAAGTGTAAGCATCAGAAACGTTTGTTTGAACCAGAGGGTATTTTCTGCAATAACCCAACATCACATGGAGGAATGCCATTGGACCTGCACAGGAATACCACATCCCTGCAGCTCTGTATTGGCAGATGTGAGAGCACTAAGAGTGGGAGACGTGTTGCTGTTTGCTCCTTGTTTGGATGATTCAGTATTACTGTAACACAAAGTATTCGTGCTCCTCTTACAGCGAGTTGGATAGAAGAACATGTGCTTTGTTTAGACTGGAATATAAATGATTCACAGCTGAAGCAGAGGTCAGGATCTGTACAGGACGTGGCTTTCTATCGAGAGTTTTAAATCATTGTAATGGGTTACCCTCAGAGTTATAAGGGCCAAACGCTCTCTTTAAGAGGCTGGAGCACGCTCTAAAATCGTAACTTGTAACAAAAACCACCATTGGTGTTAGCTTGTTGATAAAGAGGCTAAATAAAGCACCAAACTGAGGCTACTATTTGGAGAAAACGTGCATGTTACCTAAAGAAATCTGGATTAAATGTGTTATTCGAGTACCCAGGGGACTAATCCTGGGGATGGCCATCACATACCATCATAATGTTTTAGATACTTTGGTACGGTGGCCGACGGGTTTCAACGGCCACTAGGAGAAACATAAAAAACGCTGCTAACAAAAAAACGCTGCAAGAAGCTCAAAACACAACGGAGAGCAGGGGACACTAAAGAGTGACGCACACAGCTGGGAGACCAGGGGACACTAAAGAGTGACACACACAGCTGGGAGACCAAGGGACACTAAAGAGTGACGCACACAGCTGGGAGACCAGGGGACACTAAAGAGTGACGCACACAGCTGGGAGACCAGGGGACACTAAAGAGTGACGCACACAGCTGGGAGACCAGGGGACACTAAAGAGTGACGCACACAGCTGGGAGACCAGGGGACACTAAAGAGTGACGCACACAGCTGGGAGACCAGGGGACACTAAAGAGTGACGCACACAGCTGGGAGACCATGGGACACTAAAGAGTGACACACACAGCTGGGAGACCAGGGGGCACTAAAGAGTGACGCACACAGCTGGAGACCAGGGGGCACTAAAGAGTGACACACACAGCTGGGAGACCAGGGGACACTAAAGAGTGACGCACACAGCTGGGAGACCAGGGGACACTAAAGAGTGACGCACACAGCTGGGAGACCAGGGGACACTAAAGAGTGACGCACACAGCTGGGAGACCAGGGGACACTAAAGAGTGACGCACACAGCTGGGAGACCAGGGGACACTAAAGAGTGACGCACACAGCTGGAGACCAGGGGGCACTAAAGAGTGACGCACACAGCTGGGAGACCAGGGGACACTAAAGAGTGACACACACAGCTGGGAGACCAGGGGACACTAAAGAGTGACACACACAGCTGGGAGACCAGGGGACACTAAAGAGTGACGCACACAGCTTTAGTAAACGCTGCGCATGTCTCGTCAAGTTGCTGAATGTTCTCTAAATGCTGCATGTGTTGCTGAAGATGTTTCTTCACGTGGAACCTTTGGGTTTCTATATCTGCGTCCTTTCTGAAGCTGTTTCTCCTGATGGAAACGTTCACGGCAGTTATAGCTATTGATATCTTTTGTAATCCTCCTGACAGACAAACCAACAAACTAAGGCAGACACATAACTTCCTTCGTGGAGGTTATTTGAACTCAGCTTATTCTGCCTGTGGCTTCAGTAGCCATGGTGTAAGAACCATGATACTCTCTGAGGTGTAAATATTTAGACACTTCTTATTAACCACAGCTCTCTGTGTCCACGTTTCATAGCTCTCAAAACTTCCCACCGTGACTCATTAACAATGTGAGGATATTTTATCGTTGTTGGACGTCTTTCCGCTTTCTCCCAGCTCTACTTATAAAACCAAACTCAAAGATCCATAAAGGGGATAACAGTTTGGATTAAAGCCAGCCAGCACGAGCGCCAACACTAAACTATTGAAGGTGAAGGGGGGTTAGAAAAGATGTCTGAGCCAAAGCTTCACAGTGTGACATCATGTGAATCAATACCAATTACATGTGTACAGTTAAAGATCATTACCTTATTCTCAGTCTTAGTAACATTGGCCACAGCGGACCCAGCCTGTGATCATTCCCACATGTTGAGATACAGTAAGAGCTGAGCGTTGTTGGTATAATGTGACAGTGTACTGTGTGAGCACAGCAGGAACCACTCAGAGGAGTCCAGCAGCTGCTTCTCATCCCAACGCTGAGCTGGAACCGCCACCAACCAGACTACAAGACTAGCACTGTTTTAATCTGTTTTATTGGTTCTACATCAGGGATGTCCACACTGTTTTCACTGAGGGCCACATACAGACAAATAGACACTAGAGGGGTATTGCCTCATAAGTGAAGTTATAAGTTAGCAAAATCAATCAAATGTCGTTAAATTGTTCTTGATACTTAAAAATGAGATGTCGATAAGTCATTCGGCTTGTAATGGCCAAAATCCAAAGGTTTGTCTCATAACTCGATACTTCAACAGTTCTTGTTGGCCACACGTAGAGCTTGGGGCCGGGAAGCAGTGTCAGACTCGCAGTACAAATTCCACTGGAAGTTTTGGTTTCTTTTCAACGTTTTATTTCCAGCAAAAACAAAACACGAAAACAATATCCCCTTTTTTAACGTAAACTTAAACAGCAGATCCTAATAATCCGTCTGTACTAAACATAAGGCTGCGTGTCAATGAGGGTATTGCTGCTGCCTGCTGCCCCCCCCCCCCGTCACAGACCGCACCTCCATTTCAAGGTTTTAGCCCCGCCCCCTTCACCTGAGCAAAGCTCTCACTGAAACAGACATTTATTAATAAAGTTCCAAATAAATCAAAACAAAATAAACTTAAAAGCGGCTCCTAATTGTTCTCTTAGAATCAATTACTCAAATTAACCAAAAAATAAAGGGAGCCGTAAAACGACCAATAAATAATGAATTTAAACAAATAAAGTATATAGTAAACATCCCTTATTGATGTTGAAGAAAGACCTATTATTCTTCCGTCTCCAGGAGGCGGCACAGCTTAGCTATGGGCCTATCGATACCAGAGGTCTTCGTCTGGAGCTTCACGGGTCAGACCTCTTGCATCAGGCTTGGTCTCCAGTACTCTGCCTCATGGCCACGACCCCCGTGGAGCAGTTGGGTCAACTACCAGGACGACATCTCCAACGCTAACGTTTTTCCTCACTGTGTTCCATTTCTGTCTCTCTTGGAGCAGCAGAAGGTATTCCTGTGTCCATCTCTGCCAGAACAGATCCGCCATGTACTGGACCTGCTTCCTGCAGCGCCTGGCATAGAGGTCAGATCTCTGAAAGGCTCCCGGAGGTAGGATAGGTTGCGTTTTTAGCAGGAGGATGTGATTGGGAGTCAGTGTTTCCAGGTTGTGTGGATAAACTTACAGTTGTTAGAAAATGTTTTCAACTTTAAAAACTGTGCTTCCTAACACATGAATACTGTGTGATATATTTGTACGTATATATTTACAAAGTACCACTCAGAGGAGTCCAGCAGCTGCAGTTCAAACAAGCACAAGTTTAATTTGTGGTCCATATTCTATTGTACTTTTTTAAATTGGCTGAGGGCCGCATTTGGCCCCGGGCTGTAGTTTAGGTACGTGTCCTATATATATGTTGCACTGTTGGAGGAGCCTATGACTTCAGTGTTTCATTGCCATATCTACACTGGAGCTAATGTTCAAATGAAAATAAAGCCTTGAATTGAATTGAAGTCCACGACATCAGGATGAAACCTGCAGAGATAAGACAGGGATATAAAAGTCTTTAGAAGCGCCTCTCTCTATGTACAAGTGTCTTTTTTAAATGGTTTCTAATAAGGAATCATGCGTCTGTCTATAGAAAATACGCAATCATTTATTTTAGATTTCAAGGACCTCATGAAAGACGACACACGAAGTGAGGATACCCGGCCCGGAGGAAGCCCGGGGTCCCCTTCTGGAGCCAGGCCCAGCAACGAAAAGGCAACGTGGGCAACACCTCCGCTTCTCCGTCCCGCGGGCCCACCACCTACGGGAAACAGCGATGGGGTCGGGTGCGCTGCCAGAACGGTGGCAGTGAAAGCAGAGGGTCTCGACGGACCAGACCCGGGCGACAGAAGCTGGCTTTGGGGACGTGGAACGTCACCTCTCTGGGGGGGAAGGAGCCGGAGCTTGTGCGGGAGGTGGAGCGTTACCAGTTGGATCTGGTTGGGCTCACCTCTACGCACAGTGTCGGCTCTGGAACCTTACTTCTGGATAGGGGTTGGACTCTATTCTTCTCCGGAGTTGCTCAAGGTGTGAAGCGCTGGGCGGGTGTGGGGATACTCACAAGTCCCCGGTTGGGTGCTTCGTTGTTGGAGTTTACCCCAGTGGACGAGAGGGTCGCCTCCCTACGCCTGCGGGTTATGGGGGGGAAAACTCTGACTGTTGTGTGTGCTTATGCACCCAACAGCAGTTCAGAGTATACGGCCCTCTTGGAGACCCTGGAAAGAATGATGGAGACACTTGGAGGGGCGTGATTGGGAGGAACGGCCCCACTGATCTGAACCGGAGTGGTGGTTTGTTACTGGACTTCTGTGCTAGTCACGGATTGGCCATAACAAACACCATGTTCGAACATAAGGATGCTCATAAGTGTACGTGGTACCAGAGCACCCTAGGCAGAAGGTCCATGATTGATTTTGTTATCGTATCATCGGACCTGAGGCCGTATGTTTTGGACACTCGGGTAAAGAGAGGGGCGGAGTTGTCAAGTTGTCAACTAGCCGGAACTACGCCTGGTGGAAACACAACCAAAAACGGGCTGCTCCGCGCTGTAGTGGACATGCGCCATAAGTGGCCAAGGAACCTGGAGAATTGTGAAAATGGCTACAAAGACATTAAAAGAATACAAATATATAATTATTTCAAAGTTATTGTTTTCTCAGTAATTACCTCTCTAACATTTATTTTATATTGTTGTGAACATTTGTTTCTGACATGTAAGATGCCTTATTCCCCGAAATGACTGCATGTTAACATTGTGGAAAATAAAACAAAATGATGGTGATAAAGTTTTATTAGCCACCCGATTATAGCTTTTATGACCAACTTTCTGAGGTGAAGCACCGATGCTGCTGCTTCTCTCCATTGGTTGGCTCTCTATCCTTTTAAAACCCCAGAAGTAGAACAGGACACCTCCACTCTGAGGACACCTCCACTCTGAGGACACCTCCACTCTGAGGACACCTCCACTCTGAGGACACCTCCACTCTGAGGACACCTCCACTCTCAGGACACCTCCACTCTGAGGACACCTCCACTCTCAGGACACCTCCACTCTCAGGACACCTCCACTCTGAGGACACCTCCACTCTGAGGACACCTCCACTCTCAGGACACCTCCACTCTCAGGACACCTCCACTCTGAGTACACCTCCACTCTGAGGACACCTCCACTCTGAGGACACCTCCACTCTCAGGACACCTCCACTCTGAGGACACCTCCACTCTGAGGACACCTCCACTCTGAGGACACCTCCACTCTGAGGACACCTCCACTCTGAGGACACCTCCACTCTCAGGACACCTCCACTCTGAGGACACCTCCACTCTGAGGACACCTCCACTCTGAGGACACCTCCACGATCAGGACACCTCCACTCTGAGGACACCTCCACTCTGAGGACACCTCCACTCTCAGGACACCTCCACTCTGAGGACACCTCCACTCTGAGGACACCTCCACTCTCAGGACACCTCCACTCTGAGGACACCTCCACTCTCAGGACACCTCCACTCTGAGGACACCTCCACTCTGAGGACACCTCCACTCTCAGGACACCTCCACTCTGAGAACACCTCCACTCTGAGGACACCTCCACTCTCAGGACACCTCCACTCTGAGGACACCTCCACTCTCAGGACACCTCCACTCTCAGGACACCTCCACTCTCAGGACACCTCCACTCTGAGGACACCTCCACTCTGAGGACACCTCCACTCTCAGGACACCTCCACTCTCAGGACACCTCCACTCTGAGTACACCTCCACTCTGAGGACACCTCCACTCTGAGGACACCTCCACTCTCAGGACACCTCCACTCTGAGGACACCTCCACTCTGAGGACACCTCCACTCTGAGGACACCTCCACTCTCAGGACACCTCCACTCTGAGGACACCTCCACTCTCAGGACACCTCCACTCTGAGGACACCTCCACTCTGAGGACACCTCCACTCTCAGGACACCTCCACTCTGAGGACACCTCCACTCTCAGGACACCTCCACTCTGAGGACACCTCCACTCTGAGGACACCTCCACTCTCAGGACACCTCCACTCTGAGAACACCTCCACTCTGAGGACACCTCCACTCTCAGGACACCTCCACTCTGAGGACACCTCCACTCTGAGGACACCTCCACTCTCAGGACACCTCTACTCTGAGGACACCTCCACTCTGACGACACCTCCACTCTCAGGACACCTCCACTCTGAGGACACCTCCACTCTGAGGACACCTCCACTCTCAGGACACCTCCACTCTGAGGACACCTCCACTCTGAGGACACCTCCACTCTGAGGACAGGAAGTGCATGCACGCTAAGAATTACAAAATAAAATCGCCACTATCAGTACAGCACCACTTTCCGAACAGGAAATGCACACAAATACAAAATAAAATCGCACTGACACTTATTATATCTATATATATAGATATATATATATTTATATATATAAATAACGACATCTTGTATTTTAGTTACACCCGCTAGACAACAGTGGAGGGTTCTAGAAACAACCATGTTTGCCGGGTGCACCGCGGCGAAGGTGGGGAGCCGGGAACCTCCACCCCGCTGCGGGACCCATGGTGGGGCCTCTGAGTCAGACGGTGCGTCTTGGTCACGCTTCATATCGGCGGCCCGGGAAGGAAGAGACACGCAGAGTGGGGGACGACTCTAAGCAGCTTCAGTGCGTCTCGAGCTCCTCTTCACTGACAGCAGGCTGACCTTTATACTGCTGGTTGTTTGTAATGATGTCTTACATTCTGTTAGTCTTAACGTAGATATCTCTCTGCGACACTTATCATTTATTTGGCATGATAAAAATGTCTACTTCCTTTCCAATAGTCTGGAGTTGTTGGCAGGGTCTCTTGGTCTCAATAGAAACGTTTCCCTTGACAGCCTGAAGCTCCAAAGGATTACACAGATTAGGAACGTTAACAATGTAACAATGAAAACATGTTGAAGAGCTTTTCCTGGACCACAAGTCGAAATACATCGTTGTCTCTTTGAGTCCTATCCACTCCAACCAATGAGAAAAAGGAATGATTGGACCTACCGTTCCCTACATGTCCTCCCATCGGCTCAAACATTGGTTCTGGTTCAGATATGCACATTAGCTGCAGGTCTGGGGAGTACCAGGATACATGTCATGGCGTTACGTAATTAGGATACAGAAGAAATGTAACTGTTATCCGTTAAATTCTTTGACTGTGTTCATGTTTTATGTATTTATTTGTATTTTGTCATATTCTTATTGTACTTGTTGGTAAATGTATACATCCCGAACGCATTGATATAATTCAATCAACTTTATGTCTGTACACATTTCGAATCTTGATGTGGGACGTTTATTTTGAGAGAGAGTTTCTGTTTTGCCGAACCCAGCTCCCTGAATTCTGGGTCTATCGCCAAGAAAGGAATTTTGTTTAAAGAAAATATCTTCTGCATTTATTCCAATCTACTCTGCTCTCCAGCTTTGACACTACAAACAAAACAATATCCCCTTTTGTAACGTAAACTTAAACAGCAGATCCTAATAATCCGTCTTTAGTGTCAATGACGGTATTGCTGCTGCCGGCTGCCCCCCCACACGCGCCGCACCTCCAATTTAAAGCTTTAGCCCCGCCCCTTCACCTGAGCAAAGCGCACCTCTCACTGAAACAAATCAACCGGTATCAATTTGTTGTTTCGCCATCATTTAGTGCATGTGTTTCTGTTTCATCACAGAAAGCTTTTGTTGTTGTTGGTATCTACATGGAGATAAGCCCCGCCTCCTCCCAACAGATCTCAATCTTCACTGGTGCAGTGAAGATAAACCTGTGAGCTGGATGTAGAAAAGTCAGAATCAATATAGATGTTGAACATAGTAAAAATATGTAAATTATAGTGTCCGTCAAAAAACCACCCTTGGGTGATGGGATAGTAGACTACAAGCTTTAGGAATCCAAAGTACAACATATAATAAGTATGAGATTGAACAACAAGTGACATTTGATCTTTTTAGAGAGGTTTAGCAAAAAAAAACGCCACCTCTGAGGTGATTTGGGTGGAAATGGGTGTATTTGCCGTTTCTCTGGAACCCATTGGTCGATGTTGATGATTGACATCTCTTTTGAACCGTTAGAGCCAATAGAATCGAAGGGGAATTTCCACACACACACATTACCATTAAGGAATGAGAGCTATGCGCACGCAGTTTGCCCAAAGCGAAACCTATCTTACGCTCTGACATCTGGAAACGTAAAACTAGGTTTATTGCTGATGGATTATCAGAAATCATTCAAAGGGACACTTTGGATTAACCTATGGATTAACTTCAGCAGCGTTTTTATCGTTTTAATGCCATTGAAGACCACTTTTGATCAGACTACGACAAAGGTAAGACATATTGCCGTGTTTGCTACCTAATGCCACGTGTTGTGATGTCTGTTTTTGTTTCTCATGTCGCGAGTTTTGTTCACGGAGTGATGATACAGATACCTATCGAATCTGTGTAATCTCACGATGCTAATCGATGGGTTGGATGTGCAGTTACGATAAGTAATAAGGGTTTTATACCGCGAGTTCTGTGCTAACGGCATTTTTTCGCTCAGGCCTAATTCAGAGGCTCAGCGTTAGTCTTGTGTTTTTTTTTGCTAAAAATGGTTGATATCATCAGTTAGCTGAGTTTCTTCCCGTTACATGGATATGAAACATTCATTGTTTATTAAATCTTAAGAAGCCCTCAGACGCTGTTGCTTGCAGATGTTGTGGTTTGTCCCCTGGGTTTGAATGGAGAACACCCGAATGTAATTACTGGTTACAGAGAAGTAGTAAAACATGCATGCTGGGTTTTGGTGATATGTATTCAGAGTCTGGGGCCAGCTGAGAATTAGACAGATTTCCAGTGAGTTTCAGGGAACATTTCCCAAAGTTCTCACAAAGAAAGTAATACTTCTGCCAAGTCTCTCTGCAGAGGGCAGGGTGGGGATCATTCCTCTGCTAGAGGGCCCTCTTGTGCTTCTAAGGGTTCTGGAGCTCATTCATTTAGTATGCTATTAATATCAAATCCCCTCATTACATCAGTCCTCCTGATGTTTCTATATAAGCCTATAAAGTGGATTAGAAAGACACAGGACGTGATGTGAGGACTACCAGGACTCTCTGAAAAAGTGATATTGTATCTTAAGTTTGGGGAAAGCACGTTTATTCATATAACACATTAATAGCATTACGACGCAAAGCACATTTTAAAATCAGACATTTCAACACCTTTAAAGAAAAGCTTCAAAACGATAAGACAAGTTTAAAATAGAAGAATACATGAATGTTTGTCTTACTTACAGAGATAATAGATAAGCTGCCTTTGTTCCGGTGTTCCCTCTCCAGTAGTGTGTTCTATAGGTTTAGTGCATGTAAACGGTTTGCATGCAGGACTTTTACTCAAGTACTCAGATCTTGTTCTTGAGTAAAAGTAGAAGTACTCAGATCTTGTTCTTGAGTATAAGTAGAAGTACTCAGATCTTGTACTTGAGTAAAAGTAGAAGTACTCAGATCTTGTTCTTGAGTATAAGTAGAAGTACTCAGATCTTGTACTTGAGTAAAAGTAGAAGTACTCAGATCTTGTTCTTGAGTAAAAGTAGAAGTACTCAGATCTTGTACTTGAGTAAAAGTAGAAGTACTCAGATCTTGTACTTCATTAAAAGTCGAAGTACTCAGATCTCTTCAGAATAATAGATATGATATGTTTTATAATGATTGATCATGAAAGTGTTCTCAAAGCTGGTGAAGGTGCAGCTAGTCTGAATGACTTTGTAGACTGCAGGGTAGCTGGTGGATTTACTCCAGGTGGAACTAAAGTCTGATTCAACACTTGATTAGATTTCACATCATTCATCCAGATCTGTGAAGTAACTAAAGGTATTAAATACATGTAGTGGAGGAAAAGTACACTATGTACCTCTGAACTGTAGAGGAGTAGAAGTACACAGTAGCATAACATGAAAATACACAAGTAAAGTGCATGTACCTTCAAATTGTATTTAAGTACAGTACTTGAGTAAATGTACTTAGTTACTTCACACCTCTGCAGTTTATCCATACATGTATTTACCTTTCACTTTTTAACACAGATTTTCTGGACACGTTTGAATACAGAATATTTGTACGTTCAAAGACGAGCAGAAACAATTTGACTAATTATTGAATCGTTGGAAAATAAAAAGAATGATACTTAATAATATATTCTCTGTTTCCTGTTTATAAACGTTAGTATTTGGTGTTATTTGTGATTGTAAAACTGAATAGGTTTGAATTAAAAAGGCAAAACGATCAATTCAAAATAACCATAATAATGACTCCATAATGAATATATTTAAAGTAGTTTTAGTTTATCGTGATAAGATATAAAACCCAGCCTCAGGTTCCTGGGTGTTATATCTCTGATGCTCTTGATGTTATGTAATAGTTTCTCATTCGGAGCAGCAGGGGGCGCTAGCAGACAGGATTCTGAACCAAGCGCTCTCAGTTCTGCAAGAGAACCTTGTTCCTCTATTTCTTTACGCTTTAATAATGCAGCTCATTTAGCAAGTTATTAGTTTGAGAAATGTTTAACTACAAATGTAGAAAGGACTTGAAGCTGCTGAGGTTCAGGTGTATCTCTACTTTAAAGAGTCCTCTCCTGCTGAGGTTCAGGTGTATCTCTACTTTAAAGAGTCCTCTCCTGCTGATGTTCAGGTGTATCTCTACTTTAAAGAGTCCTCTCCTGCTGAGGTTCAGGTGTATATCAGTATGTAGTGTCTCTACTTTAAAGAGTCCTCTCCTGCTGATTTTCTGGTGTATATCAGTATGTAGTGTCTCTACTTTAAAGAGTCCTCTCCTGCTGATGTTCAAGTGTATATCAATATGTAGAGTCTCTACTTTAAAGAGTCCTCTCCTGCTGATGTTCAAGTGTATATCAATATGTAGTGTCTCTACTGTAAAGAGTCCTCTCCTGCTGAGGTTCAGGTGTATATCAGTATGTAGTGTCTCTACTTTAAAGAGTCCTCTCCTGCTGATTTTCAGGTGTATATCAGTATGTAGTGTCTCTACTTTAAAGAGTCCTCTCCTGCTGATGTTCAAGTGTATATCAATATGTAGAGTCTCTACTTTAAAGAGTCCTCTCCTGCTGATGTTCAGGTGTATATCAGTATGTAGTGTCTCTACTTTAAAGAGTCCTCTCCTGCTGATGTTCAAGTGTATATCAGTATGTAGTGTCTCTACTTTAAAGAGTCCTCTCCTGCTGATGTTCAGGTGTATATCAGTATGTAGTGTCTCTACTTTAAAGAGTCCTCTACTGCTGATGTTCAAGTGTATATCAGTATGTAGTGTCTCTACTTTAAAGAGTCCTCTCCGGCTGATGTTCAGGTGTATATCAGTATGTAGTCTCTCTACTTTAAAGAGTCCTCTCCTGCTGATGTTCAGGTGTATATCAGTATGTAGTGTCTCTACTTTAAAGAGTCCTTTCCTGCTGATGTTCAGGTGTATATCAGTATGTAGTGTCTCTACTTTAAAGAGTCCTCTCCTGCTGATGTTCAGGTGTATATCAGTATGTAGTGTCTCTACTTTAAAGAGTCCTCTCCTGCTGATGTTCAGGTGTATATCAGTATGTAGTGTCTCTACTTTAAAGAGTCCTCTCCTGCTGATGTTCAGGTGTATATCAGTATGTAGTGTCTCTACTTTAAAGAGTCCTCTCCTGCTGATGTTCAGGTGTATATCAGTATGTAGTCTCTCTACTTTAAAGAGTCCTCTCCTGCTGATGTTCAGGTGTATATCAGTATGTAGTGTCTCTACTTTAAAGAGTCCTTTCCTGCTGATGTTCAGGTGTATATCAGTATGTAGTGTCTCTACTTTAAAGAGTCCTCTCCTGCTGATGTTCAGGTGTATATCAGTATGTAGTGTCTCTACTTTAAAGAGTCCTCTCCTGCTGATGTCCAGGTGTATATCAGTATGTAGTGTCTCTACTTTAAAGAGTCCTCTCCTGCTGATGTTCAGGTGTATATCAGTACGTAGTGTCTCTACTTTAAAAGAGTCCTCTCCTGCTGATGTTCAGGTGTATATCAGTATGTAGTGTCTCTACTTTAAAGAGTCCTCTCCTGCTGATGTTCAGGTGTATATCAGTATGTAGTGTCTCTACTTTAAAGAGTCCTCTCCTGCTGATGTTCAGGTGTATATCAGTATGTAGTGTCTCTACTTTAAAGAGTCCTCTCCTGCTGATGTTCAGGTGTATATCAGTATGTAGTGTCTCTACTTTAAAGAGTCCTCTCCTGCTGATGTTCAGGTGTATATCAGTGTGTAGTGTCTCTACTTTAAAGAGTCCTCTCCTGCTGATGTTCAGGTGTATATCAGTATGTAGTGTCTCTACTTTAAAGAGTCCTCTCCTGCTGATGTTCAGGTGTATATCAGTATGTAGTGTCTCTACTTTAAAGAGTCCTCTCCTGCTGATGTTCAGGTGTATATCAGTATGTAGTGTCTCTACTTTAAAGAGTCCTCTCCTGCTGATGTTCAGGTTTATATCAGTATGTAGTGTCTCTACTTTAAAGAGTCCTCTCCTGCTGATGTTCAGGTGTATATCAGTATGTAGTGTCTCTACTTTAAAGAGTCCTCTCCTGCTGATGTTCAGGTGTATATCAGTATGTAGTGTCTCTACTGCAGCACCTCTTTTCACCCTCTGTCTGAAACCAGAGCCCAGTCTGCTATAATTGGTTAGCTAGCCGGCTTTGTTATGATTGGTCAACCGCTTAGAGTAAGAAAATATGTCTCGTGGCCTCTGTTTTCAAGTGGGAGGAGTCTGTGTTGATAAGCCCCGCCCCCTCCAGGAGCTAGAGTATAAAAGCTGCTGTCAGCCAGCTCTCTGTTTCTCAGTCTCAGGGTTTTGGCTCTCTCACATCAACATTTCAATATCTTTAAATTCTTCTGACAGCTTCAGCATGTTGTCCCCAGAGAGGCTGCGGGAAGACTTCTCAAATAGCAGCGTGGAAAACACCACGGCCGCTCAGGACTGGACCCAGGTGAGCCATCAGGAGTAATGATGGTTACTAAACTTTATTTAAACTCACAGGAAGAGCGAGAACACATTTCTGAGTCAGGAGTATTTTTTATTTAACTTTAAAGTCTTTGGAGGAAGCAGTAAGAAATAGAAATGAGATATTTTAATTTTTTGCAAAATTATCAGCATTCACATATATTTTGAAGGATAGTATAAATATTTACTTCGGTACCACTTCTTCAAATAATGGCATATAAATATAAATATGTAAAATAAATATCCAAAATCTCCCTTTAAAAAATGTGTTAAAAAAACATTAAACATTTAAAATATATATCTGTGAAGAAATGAAGTGAAAGATATCAAAGAATATCCAAAAGGAACCTGATGAAATAAATCAATCTGAAAAATCTTCATCAAATCTGTGAGAAATATCTGAAAAAAATGTATAATAGCAGTTTCTGAAATGTAAGAAAGCTTTTTTCACAAAATGTCAAACTATTTACCCCGTTAATCTTATTGTTGTTTTAAATTAAATGTATATCATTATAATTGTAATGTAGTGAGTGGGAAAGTAAATACAACATGTACTTGAAACAGCTCAACAACTCATACAGAATATTATATCTATTTAATTGTGTTTTTGGAAATGGATCAACTTTCACTTCTATCAAAGACGACCTTGATGTTAAACCTGCTGCAGAGGAACTGATAAAAGAGGGTTTTCCTTGTAGTAAAAATACGTCATTGTGATAAACTTCCTCATATTGGACTTTCTGCTTTGTTCTCTTGCTGCAAGTTGACGTGTGTTTCTGTGTGCAGGCGTACGAGGCGGTGCGCTGGATCCAGCTCACCATGGCTCTGCTCAGGTGGGAACTTCAATTAACCAATTAGGAGATATAAGGACAGCTGGAGACCAGGGGACACTAAAGAGTGACGCACACAGCTGGGAGACCGGGGAACACTAAAGAGTGACGCACACAGCTGGGAGAGCAGGGGACACTAAAGAGTGACGCACACAGCTGGGAGACCAGGGGACACTAAAGAGTGACGCACACAGCTGAGAGACCGGGGGACACTAAAGAGTGACACACACAGCTGGGAGACCGGGGGACACTAAAGAGTGACGCACACAGCTGGGAGACCAGGGGACACTAAAGAGTGACGCACACAGCTGAGAGACCGGGGGACACTAAAGAGTGACACACACAGCTGGGAGACCGGGGGACACTAAAGAGTGACGCACACAGCTGGGAGACCAGGGGACACTAAAGAGTGACGCACACAGCTGGGAGACCAGGGGACACTAAAGAGTGACGCACACAGCTGGGACGGAGCGCTTGGTGACGTTCAGGATCATAAAGCTGAACAACTGTCTCTGTTGTTGGAAACTTCCCTAAAATGTTTTCTGGTCTTATTTGAACAAAGTGATCACATGACTCCTTCTGATGTGACTGCAGATCTGCTGTAAGCTAGCTAGCTAACGTAGCTAACCGAGTCATCTGAGACGGAGACAGTTGTTCAGCTTTATGATCCTGAACGTCACCAAGCTGTCCGGTTCCAGATGAAAACACTTTTCTGATAATCAAGTGTTTCTACCTGCAGTGTTCTGGGCTCAGGATCCATCATCGTCTCTGTGATGCTGCAGAGACTCAGCCGCCGGACCGAGGTCAGAATCACATTTTCTTATTCTGTTCTTATTCTAACAAAGAGGTGCTGCAGCACAGTGTGAGAGAAATGCAGAGCTTTTGATGATTCAGGAGAGGACTCTTTAAAGTAGAGACACTACATACTGATATACACCTGAACATCAGCAGGAGAGGACTCTTTAAAGTAGAGACACTACATACTGATATACACCTGAACATCAGCAGGAGAGGACTCTTTAAAGTAGAGACACTACATACTGATATACACCTGAACATCAGCAGGAGAGGACTCTTTAAAGTAGAGACACTACATACTGATATACACCTGAACATCAGCAGGAGAGGACTCTTTAAAGTAGAGACACTACATACTGATATACACCTGAACATCAGCAGGAGAGGACTCTTTAAAGTAGAGACACTTCATACTGATATACACCTGAACATGAGCAGGAGAGGACTCTTTAAAGTAGAGACACTACATACTGATATACACCTGAACATCAGCAGGAGAGGACTCTTTAAAGTAGAGACACTACATACTGATATACACCTGAACATCAGCAGGAGAGGACTCTTTAAAGTAGAGACACTACATACTGATATACACTGAACATCAGCAGGAGAGGACTCTTTAAAGTAGAGACACTACATACTGATATACACCTGAACATCAGCAGGAGAGGACTCTTTAAAGTAGAGACACTACATACTGATATACACCTGAACATCAGCAGGAGAGGACTCTTTAAAGTAGAGACATTACATACTGATATACACCTGAACATCAGCAGGAGAGGACTCTTTAAAGTAGAGACACTACATACTGATATACACCTGAACATCAGCAGGAGAGGACTCTTTAAAGTAGAGACACTACATACTGATATACACCTGAACATCAGCAGGAGAGGACTCTTTAAAGTAGAGACACTACATACTGATATACACCTGAACATCAGCAGGAGAGGACTCTTTAAAGTAGAGACACTACATACTGATATACACCTGAACATCAGCAGGAGAGGACTCTTTAAAGTAGAGACACTACATACTGATATACACTGAACATCAGCAGGAGAGGACTCTTTAAAGTAGAGACACTACATACTGATATACACCTGAACATCAGCAGGAGAGGACTCTTTAAAGTAGAGACACTACATACTGATATACACCTGAACATCAGCAGGAGGGGACTCTTTAAGAAGTATTTGAGTATCTGTTTGCTTCTACTTTATGTATATTTTGCTGCTAATACTTGTGTACTTGTACTTTAATACTTCTCAGCTGCAGCCTCTCCTCCTGCTCAGTGTCTCCGACCTGCTGCTCGCTCTCTGCTGGATCATCGGAGCGTCGCTCTACTCCAGAAACCACAGCGCACACACACTCTGCTACCACCTGCACACTGTGGAGCAGGTACTACACACACACACACACACACACGCACGCACACGCACACACGCACGCACGCACACACACACACACACACACACACACACACACACACACACACACACACACACACACACACACACACACATACCATGTATACATCACTTCAGGGGACATTACATTGACTTACATGCATTTCCTGGAGACTTATCCTAACCTTAACCATAACCAACACATGCCTAACCCTAACCCTTAACCTTAACCCTACCCTAACCAAGTATTCACCCTAAAATTAATGATTCCCCTTATGGGGACCTCCAATTTGTCCCCATAAGGGAGGCGAGTCCCCACACGTGACTATGTAAACAGATTTAGGTCCCCACAAGTATAGTAATGCTAGGCTACACACACACACACACACACACACACACACACACACACACACACACACACACACACACACACACACACACACACACACACACACACACACACACACACACACACACACACACACACACACACACACACACACACACACACACACACACACTTTCTGAAATGCACATGGTGAGGTTTCAGTCTCAAACAATGAAATATCTGAATGTATTCCAGATATTGTGGGGTTTGAAATAAGGAACTCTAATGGCGCGTTTCCACTGCAGCGCGGAGCTCGCTTTAAGCGTGCCGAGCCGTGCGGGGCCCGTTTTTGGTTGCGTTTCCACTTGACCTAGTACCGGCTAGCGGGTCCTAATTCACAGTTTCTCTGGCCCCATAAAATGGTGGTTCTAGGGCCAGGAACAACCAGGCTGAGTCGGGCTGAGTATGCTCAACTAGAGAGAGAGTCGCTAGCAAGGGGGCGACAACTTCAACAAGATGAACATATTTGACCGTGATTAAATTGTAATACACGTTTCTAAATGATGCCGAAGTAACAACATACTGATACCGGTTAGTAAAAACCATGAATTAATGCTTTGACAAGTCTGCAGACAGACGGCAGGCGAAAAACCTTTTAAAATGTGTGTTTTCTAAATGGAGCTTGGCTAAGCTAACGTTGTATATGCTCCGACCGTCCACACTCACAACAACGGCCTACAGACATAAATAACCCAGCGACTGTATTCTCCATGACACAGACAGTCTGTGGTTTGTACTTGTTTAACTTCTGTCTAGTTTCTGAACAGATATGAGGAGCTGTGAACTCTGAGTGCTAAGAGCTAACGGCTGTGTTGTTTTTCTGGGGCTCTCAATTCCTAAACTGTAATGGAAGCGCAGCATAAAGTGAGCCGGGCCTAACAAGGCCTAACCAAACCGAGCGAGGCCGAGCGAGGCCTGCGGTGGAAACGCGCCATAAGTGGCACGGGCTGTGCATCCACTACAGAAACACTTCACATGGGGAACATCTCAACTTCCTCCTTCAACTGATGTAGAAAAACAACTAAAAATCCAACAAAACTTTCTGCTTCATCAGCAAAACCTGCAGTTCTCACAATTTCATCCTGAAAGTTGATTCAACATCCTCAAACATCTCAAAAACCACTCCGAACGTGTCCAAATCCATGTCCATGTCCTAGCTGTGTTCTGCATATTAGTCTGTCTTCAGCTCACAGAGTCCTGTGGTGAACCCTGAAATGTTGAGGACCCCAACAGTGTTATATACATATAGGGTCTCCAGCTCATAGAAACTGCCGGATGCTAACCTGCAGATGCTGGGACATTTGAACGAGTAGTATAAGTTGAGTTAATTAGCGTTGATGCAGACACTAGTTGAACAATGGCTTGGCTGATTTTGATCATTTTGTAGTTTTTGAATCATTTTCTGATTGTGTTGGTTTGTTTCTTGTTTCCGTTATCTGTCAAGTGGGAAATAAGTATTTGTTGTGTTTCTCTTATTATCCTAAGATACTGTTAAGTTTGGCTGTGAAAAGAAATATGAAGGACAGACCATCTATTTCGATTTATTTTAGAAAGGGGCCGGTCATGTAAGATTACTTTCTTCTCGCTCAATGGTGTGTTTACAGACACATGTTTTGGTAACCATTGTTATACATTAAGTTTTGCATACCATGAACGGAACAAATAAAAATCAAGAGGAAAATTCAAATGAAAGTTGTCCACAGTAGAGGTAATCATGTCCATCGTGTGCTCTCTATATCCAATGGCCCAACTCTACTCCTGGTAGTCAGGATCAGTCCACACAGAACAGGTCTGACCACTCTCCGGTCTGCCATGTGTTATCCTGGACATGTCAGAGATGGATTCAGCATCCTCGATAACCCCGACAAACACTCCAAAACTGTCATTTACAGAGGCTATAATGCCGTTCATTTTCATTAACACAACTTGTACTAATTGTGTAAATGTCCCAACATCTGCAGGTTAGCATCCGGCAGTTTCTATGAGCTGGAGACCCTGCAGTACATTTCTAATTCTCACTAAGTTATTAGAGAGCAAGAGTCCAGAGTCTGTTGAACGGAGACAGGAAGGAGAGAGCAGCTTTCCTGTCCTACATGTGTTCAGCGGGTGCTTCATCTCTTTGTGTGTGTGTGTGTGTGTGTGTGTGTGAGAAGTGATTTGACCCACAACTTCACCCTGTTGTTGTTCTGGCAGGTTCTGTACATGGCGTCCTTCTTCTACACGCTCAACTACGTGTTCAACCTGTACCGAGGGATCAGAGAGCAGCACTCCAGCTGCAGGGACGGATACGTGCAGGTAGAGCCGCACAACATGCAACATTCAAAGGTTCTATTGTCATGTGCTCATGAGCTACCGTGTAGACATGGAAATGAGATTCTTCTGCTCCTCCCACAATGCAACATATTGAGCACCTCCTACACACTGCATTGTACCACCTGTACTTGTTACAGGGTGACCCTCACTTCCTGTCCAGCGGAAACCTCTCCAGGTTATTTTTTAATATTTTACGTGTTGAGAAATGCTTAAGATAAATTCGACATCCAAAAAACATTTGAAAATAATTGCGAGAAATATACGAAACTATATAAATAAAAAATGCAAAATAAATATCTGAAAGCAGACGGAAACATTTGTGAGTTAAATCAAAATATATATATAAAAAATATCCCGAAATATGTAGCCTGAAAAAATAACTGAAATGAGTGAACATAAAAAAACAAAAAACAAAAGTGAGAAATATCTGAATGTCCCATAAAATATATGGAAAATATTAGAAAATAATGTTTACACACGCTTCTGAAATCCAAGAAAGCATGTTACCAATCATTTAAAAACAGTCCCTTAATGCAAAGACACTCTGCCCAGTTCATCTTATTCTTCTGTGAATTTAAAGTATTTTTTAATAATAATTTCCCGTCTTTTTGTGCAGTTTTCCAACAGAGTGAGCACTGCTGGTAAGATCACTGCAGTGCTGTCAGGGTGAGTACAGCGGAGGTGTGATGCCTATAACCCTGACCCTCTCATAAAGATGAATGTGCGTTAATGGGTGACTGTGATCTAAATGTCTCTCAGGCTGTCTCCTGTGCTGCTGATGACGCCTGTGTTCATACAAGGATCCCTCAGCCAATGTGAAACCAACTTCAGCGAGCCCTACAGGTCAGAGACGATTATTAAGAAAGTGTGTGAAGTTTGCTTTCTTTAAAATGTTCAGTGCGTTTGATTTGACCAGAGAGGGTAAAAGTACACTCATCCTTTACTCGAGTAGAAGTACAGATACTCGGGTTTAAAAATACTCTGGTGAAAGTAGAAGTACTGACTAAACTTCTTTACTCAAGTCAAAGTAAAGAGGCTTTGAAATGTACTTCAGTAGAAAGTACCCATAACTAGCAGCTGTTTTAAAGAGTACCTGACCTCCCTTTATATTAATAGAACAATAATGTCATTGTTAGCTAATGAATGTTTCCATGCTGAACAACGGCAACATGACAACGTTTCCATTGGTCCCTCTTCTTTAGAGAAGAGCAGGAAATGATGGATACACGGATCGTGTTCAAATCAATAGGCACGCAATGACTCTAAAGAATAATGATCACGCCACCAAACACACATTCAGACTAAAGGAACCAGCTGTTTGGGAAATGAGAGAAGTAGAAAGTACAGGTATTTGAGTTCAACATCTAAGAAGTAGAAAGTACAGGTATTTGAGTTCAACATGTAAGAAGTAGAAAGTACAGGTATTTGAGTTCAACATGTAAGAAGTAGAAAGTACAGGTATTTGGGTTCAACATGTAAGAAGTAGAAAGTACAGGTATTTGAGTTCAACATGTAAGAAGTAGAAAGTACAGGTATTTGGGTTCAACATGTAAGAAGTAGAAAGTACAGGTATTTGAGTTCAAAATGTAAGAAGTAGAAAGTACAGGTATTTGAGTTCAACATGAGAGAAGTAGAAAGTACAGGTATTTGGGTTCAACATGAGAGAAGTAGAAAGTACAGGTATTTGGGTTCAACATGAGAGAAGTAGAAAGTACAGGTATTTGGGTTCAACATGTAAGAAGTAGAAAGTACAGGTATTTGTGTTCAACATGTAAGAAGTAGAAAGTACAGGTATTTGTGTTCAACATGTAAGAAGTAGAAAGTACAGGTATTTGAGTTCAACATGTAAGAAGTAGAAAGTACAGGTATTTGGGTTCAACATGTAAGAAGTAGAAAGTACAGGTATTTGGGTTCAACATGTAAGAAGTATAAAGTACAGGTATTTGTGTTCAACATGTAAGAAGTAGAAAGTACAGGTATTTGAGTTCAACATGTAAGAAGTAGAAAGTACAGGTATTTGGGTTCAACATGTAAGAAGTAGAAAGTACAGGTATTTGGGTTCAACATGTAAGAAGTAGAAAGTACAGGTATTTGTGTTCAACATGTGAGAAGTAGAAAGTACAGGTATTTGGGTTCAACATGTAAGAAGTAGAAAGTACAGGTATTTGGGTTCAACATGTTAGAAGTAGAAAGTACAGGTATTTGGGTTCAACATGTAAGAAGTAGAAAGTACAGGTATTTGTGTTCAAAATGTGAGAAGTAGAAAGTACAGGTATTTGGGTTCAACATGTAAGAAGTAGAAAGTACAGGTATTTGTGTTCAAAATGTGAGAAGTAGAAAGTACAGGTATTTGGGTTCAACATGTAAGAAGTAGAAAGTACAGGTATTTGTGTTCAACATGTTAGAAGTAGAAAGTACAGGTATTTGTGTTTAACATGTAAGAAGTAGAAAGTACAGGTATTTGTGTTCAACATGTAAGAAGTAGAAAGTACAGGTATTTGTGTTTAACATGTAAGAAGTAGAAAGTACAGGTATTTGTGTTCAACATGTAAGAAGTAGAAAGTACAGGTATTTGTGTTCAACATGTTAGAAGTAGAAAGTACAGGTATTTGTGTTTAACATGTAAGAAGTAGAAAGTACAGGTATTTGTGTTTAACATGTAAGAAGTAGAAAGTACAGGTATTTGTGTTCAACATGTAAGAAGTAGAAAGTACAGGTATTTGAGTTCAACATGTGAGAAGTAGAAAGTACAGGTATTTGAGTTCAACATGTAAGAAGTAGAAAGTACAGGTATTTGTGTTCAACATGTAAGAAGTAGAAAGTACAGGTATTTGTGTTCAACATGTAAGAAGTAGAAAGTACAGGTATTTGTGTTCAACATGTAAGAAGTAGAAAGTACAGGTATTTGAGTTCAAAATGTGAGAAGTAGAAAGTACAGGTATTTGGGTTCAACATGTAAGAAGTAGAAAGTACAGGTATTTGTGTTCAACATGTGAGAAGTAGAAAGTACAGGTATTTGTGTTCAACATGTAAGAAGTAGAAAGTACAGGTTTTTGTGTTCAACATGTAAGAAGTAGAAAGTACAGGTATTTGTGTTCAACATGTGAGAAGTAGAAAGTACAGGTATTTGTGTTTAACATGTAAGAAGTAGAAAGTACAGGTATTTGAGTTCAAAATGTGAGAAGTAGAAAGTACAGGTATTTGGGTTCAACATGTAAGAAGTAGAAAGTACAGGTATTTGTGTTCAACATGTAAGAAGTAGAAAGTACAGGTATTTGGGTTCAACATGTAAGAAGTAGAAAGTACAGGTATTTGTGTTCAACATGTAAGAAGTAGAAAGTACAGGTATTTGAGTTCAAAATGTGAGAAGTAGAAAGTACAGGTATTTGGGTTCAACATGTAAGAAGTAGAAAGTACAGGTATTTGGGTTCAACATGTAAGAAGTAGAAAGTACAGGTATTTGGGTTCAACATGTAAGAAGTAGAAAGTACAGGTATTTGGGTTCAACATGTAAGAAGTAGAAAGTACAGGTATTTGAGTTCAACATGTAAGAAGTAGAAAGTACAGGTATTTGAGTTCAACATGTGAGAAGTAGAAAGTAGAGGTATTTGAGTTCAACATGTAAGAAGTAGAAAGTACAGGTATTTGGGTTCAACATGTAAGAAGTAGAAAGTACAGGTATTTGGGTTCAACATGTAAGAAGTAGAAAGTACAGGTATTTGGGTTCAACATGTAAGAAGTAGAAAGTAGAGGTATTTGGGTTCAACATGTGAGAAGTAGAAAGTACAGGTATTTGTGTTCAACATGTAAGAAGTAGAAAGTACAGGTATTTGAGTTCAACATGTAAGAAGTAGAAAGTACAGGTATTTGAGTTCAACATGTAAGAAGTAGAAAGTACAGGTATTTGAGTTCAACATGTAAGAAGTAGAAAGTACAGGTATTTGTGTTCAACATGTAAGAAGTAGAAAGTACAGGTATTTGAGTTCAAAATGTGAGAAGTAGAAAGTACAGGTATTTGGGTTCAACATGTGAGAAGTAGAAAGTAGAGGTATTTGTGTTCAACATGTAAGAAGTAGAAAGTACAGGTATTTGGGTTCAACATGTAAGAAGTAGAAAGTACAGGTATTTGTGTTCAACATGTAAGAAGTAGAAAGTACAGGTATTTGTGTTCAACATGTAAGAAGTAGAAAGTACAGGTATTTGAGTTCAAAATGTGAGAAGTAGAAAGTACAGGTATTTGGGTTCAACATGTAAGAAGTAGAAAGTACAGGTATTTGAGTTCAACATGTAAGAAGTAGAAAGTACAGGTATTTGTGTTCAACATGTAAGAAGTAGAAAGTACAGGTATTTGGGTTCAACATGTAAGAAGTAGAAAGTACAGGTATTTGAGTTCAACATGTAAGAAGTAGAAAGTAGAGGTATTTGTGTTTAACATGTAAGAAGTAGAAAGTACAGGTATTTGTGTTCAACATGTAAGAAGTAGAAAGTACAGGTATTTGAGTTCAACATGTAAGAAGTAGAAAGTTCAGGTATTTGAGTTCAACATGTAAGAAGTAGAAAGTACAGGTATTTGAGTTCAAAATGTGAGAAGTAGAAAGTACAGGTATTTGGGTTCAACATGTAAGAAGTAGAAAGTACAGGTATTTGTGTTCAACATGTAAGAAGTAGAAAGTACAGGTATTTGAGTTCAAAATGTGAGAAGTAGAAAGTACAGGTATTTGGGTTCAACATGTAAGAAGTAGAAAGTACAGGTATTTGAGTTCAACATGTGAGAAGTAGAAAGTAGAGGTATTTGAGTTCAACATGTAAGAAGTAGAAAGTACAGGTATTTGGGTTCAACATGTGAGAAGTAGAAAGTAGAGGTATTTGAGTTCAACATGTAAGAAGTAGAAAGTACAGGTATTTGGGTTCAACATGTAAGAAGTAGAAAGTACAGGTATTTGAGTTCAACATGTAAGAAGTAGAAAGTACAGGTATTTGGGTTCAACATGTAAGAAGTAGAAAGTACAGGTATTTGTGTTCAACATGTAAGAAGTAGAAAGTACAGGTATTTGAGTTCAACATGTAAGAAGTAGAAAGTACAGGTATTTGGGTTCAACATGTAAGAAGTAGAAAGTACAGGTATTTGTGTTCAACATGTAAGAAGTAGAAAGTACAGGTATTTGAGTTCAACATGTAAGAAGTAGAAAGTACAGGTATTTGGGTTCAACATGTAAGAAGTAGAAAGTACAGGTATTTGGGTTCAACATGTAAGAAGTATAAAGTACAGGTATTTGTGTTCAACATGTAAGAAGTAGAAAGTACAGGTATTTGAGTTCAACATGTAAGAAGTAGAAAGTACAGGTATTTGGGTTCAACATGTAAGAAGTAGAAAGTACAGGTATTTGGGTTCAACATGTAAGAAGTAGAAAGTACAGGTATTTGTGTTCAACATGTGAGAAGTAGAAAGTACAGGTATTTGGGTTCAACATGTAAGAAGTAGAAAGTACAGGTATTTGGGTTCAACATGTTAGAAGTAGAAAGTACAGGTATTTGGGTTCAACATGTAAGAAGTAGAAAGTACAGGTATTTGTGTTCAAAATGTGAGAAGTAGAAAGTACAGGTATTTGGGTTCAACATGTAAGAAGTAGAAAGTACAGGTATTTGTGTTCAAAATGTGAGAAGTAGAAAGTACAGGTATTTGGGTTCAACATGTAAGAAGTAGAAAGTACAGGTATTTGTGTTCAACATGTTAGAAGTAGAAAGTACAGGTATTTGTGTTAACATGTAAGAAGTAGAAAGTACAGGTATTTGTGTTCAACATGTAAGAAGTAGAAAGTACAGGTATTTGTGTTTAACATGTAAGAAGTAGAAAGTACAGGTATTTGTGTTCAACATGTAAGAAGTAGAAAGTACAGGTATTTGTGTTCAACATGTTAGAAGTAGAAAGTACAGGTATTTGTGTTTAACATGTAAGAAGTAGAAAGTACAGGTATTTGTGTTTAACATGTAAGAAGTAGAAAGTACAGGTATTTGTGTTCAACATGTAAGAAGTAGAAAGTACAGGTATTTGAGTTCAACATGTGAGAAGTAGAAAGTACAGGTATTTGAGTTCAACATGTAAGAAGTAGAAAGTACAGGTATTTGTGTTCAACATGTAAGAAGTAGAAAGTACAGGTATTTGTGTTCAACATGTAAGAAGTAGAAAGTACAGGTATTTGTGTTCAACATGTAAGAAGTAGAAAGTACAGGTATTTGTGTTCAACATGTAAGAAGTAGAAAGTACAGGTATTTGAGTTCAAAATGTGAGAAGTAGAAAGTACAGGTATTTGGGTTCAACATGTAAGAAGTAGAAAGTACAGGTATTTGTGTTCAACATGTGAGAAGTAGAAAGTACAGGTATTTGTGTTCAACATGTAAGAAGTAGAAAGTACAGGTTTTTGTGTTCAACATGTAAGAAGTAGAAAGTACAGGTATTTGTGTTCAACATGTGAGAAGTAGAAAGTACAGGTATTTGTGTTTAACATGTAAGAAGTAGAAAGTACAGGTATTTGAGTTCAAAATGTGAGAAGTAGAAAGTACAGGTATTTGGGTTCAACATGTAAGAAGTAGAAAGTACAGGTATTTGTGTTCAACATGTAAGAAGTAGAAAGTACAGGTATTTGGGTTCAACATGTAAGAAGTAGAAAGTACAGGTATTTGTGTTCAACATGTAAGAAGTAGAAAGTACAGGTATTTGAGTTCAAAATGTGAGAAGTAGAAAGTACAGGTATTTGGGTTCAACATGTAAGAAGTAGAAAGTACAGGTATTTGGGTTCAACATGTAAGAAGTAGAAAGTACAGGTATTTGGGTTCAACATGTAAGAAGTAGAAAGTACAGGTATTTGGGTTCAACATGTAAGAAGTAGAAAGTACAGGTATTTGAGTTCAACATGTAAGAAGTAGAAAGTACAGGTATTTGAGTTCAACATGTGAGAAGTAGAAAGTAGAGGTATTTGAGTTCAACATGTAAGAAGTAGAAAGTACAGGTATTTGGGTTCAACATGTAAGAAGTAGAAAGTACAGGTATTTGGGTTCAACATGTAAGAAGTAGAAAGTACAGGTATTTGGGTTCAACATGTAAGAAGTAGAAAGTAGAGGTATTTGGGTTCAACATGTGAGAAGTAGAAAGTACAGGTATTTGTGTTCAACATGTAAGAAGTAGAAAGTACAGGTATTTGAGTTCAACATGTAAGAAGTAGAAAGTACAGGTATTTGAGTTCAACATGTAAGAAGTAGAAAGTACAGGTATTTGAGTTCAACATGTAAGAAGTAGAAAGTACAGGTATTTGTGTTCAACATGTAAGAAGTAGAAAGTACAGGTATTTGAGTTCAAAATGTGAGAAGTAGAAAGTACAGGTATTTGGGTTCAACATGTGAGAAGTAGAAAGTAGAGGTATTTGTGTTCAACATGTAAGAAGTAGAAAGTACAGGTATTTGGGTTCAACATGTAAGAAGTAGAAAGTACAGGTATTTGTGTTCAACATGTAAGAAGTAGAAAGTACAGGTATTTGTGTTCAACATGTAAGAAGTAGAAAGTACAGGTATTTGAGTTCAAAATGTGAGAAGTAGAAAGTACAGGTATTTGGGTTCAACATGTAAGAAGTAGAAAGTACAGGTATTTGAGTTCAACATGTGAGAAGTAGAAAGTAGAGGTATTTGTGTTTAACATGTAAGAAGTAGAAAGTACAGGTATTTGTGTTCAACATGTAAGAAGTAGAAAGTACAGGTATTTGGGTTCAACATGTAAGAAGTAGAAAGTACAGGTATTTGAGTTCAACATGTAAGAAGTAGAAAGTAGAGGTATTTGTGTTTAACATGTAAGAAGTAGAAAGTACAGGTATTTGTGTTCAACATGTAAGAAGTAGAAAGTACAGGTATTTGAGTTCAACATGTAAGAAGTAGAAAGTTCAGGTATTTGAGTTCAACATGTAAGAAGTAGAAAGTACAGGTATTTGAGTTCAAAATGTGAGAAGTAGAAAGTACAGGTATTTGGGTTCAACATGTAAGAAGTAGAAAGTACAGGTATTTGTGTTCAACATGTAAGAAGTAGAAAGTACAGGTATTTGAGTTCAAAATGTGAGAAGTAGAAAGTACAGGTATTTGGGTTCAACATGTAAGAAGTAGAAAGTACAGGTATTTGAGTTCAACATGTGAGAAGTAGAAAGTAGAGGTATTTGAGTTCAACATGTAAGAAGTAGAAAGTACAGGTATTTGGGTTCAACATGTGAGAAGTAGAAAGTAGAGGTATTTGAGTTCAACATGTAAGAAGTAGAAAGTACAGGTATTTGGGTTCAACATGTAAGAAGTAGAAAGTACAGGTATTTGAGTTCAACATGTAAGAAGTAGAAAGTACAGGTATTTGGGTTCAACATGTAAGAAGTAGAAAGTACAGGTATTTGTGTTCAACATGTAAGAAGTAGAAAGTACAGGTATTTGAGTTCAACATGTAAGAAGTAGAAAGTACAGGTATTTGGGTTCAACATGTAAGAAGTAGAAAGTACAGGTATTTGAGTTCAACATGTAAGAAGTAGAAAGTACAGGTATTTGGGTTCAACATGTAAGAAGTAGAAAGTAGAGGTATTTGAGTTCAACATATAAGAAGTAGAAAGTACAGGTATTTGTGTTCAACATGTAAGAAGTAGAAAGTACAGGTATTTGGGTTCAACATGTGAGAAGTAGAAAGTACAGGTATTTGGGTTCAACATGTGAGAAGTAGAAAGTACAGGTATTTGGGTTCAACATGTAAGAAGTAGAAAGTACAGGTATTTGTGTTCAACATGTAAGAAGTAGAAAGTACAGGTATTTGGGTTCAACATGTAAGAAGTAGAAAGTAGAGGTATTTGAGTTCAACATGTGAGAAGTAGAAAGTACAGGTATTTGGGTTCAACATGTAAGAAGTAGAAAGTAGAGGTATTTGAGTTCAACATGTGAGAAGTAGAAAGTACAGGTATTTGAGTTCAACATGTAAGAAGTAGAAAGTACAGGTATTTGTGTTCAACATGTAAGAAGTAGAAAGTAGAGGTATTTGAGTTCAACATGTAAGAAGTAGAAAGTACAGGTATTTGAGTTCAACATGCAAGAAGTAGAAAGTAGAGGTATTTGTGTTCAACATGTAAGAAGTAGAAAGTACAGGTATTTGAGTTCAACATGTAAGAAGTAGAAAGTAGAGGTATTTGGGTTCAACATGTGAGAAGTAGAAAGTACAGGTATTTGGGTTCAACATGTAAGAAGTAGAAAGTAGAGGTATTTGGGTTCAACATGTGAGAAGTAGAAAGTACAGGTATTTGAGTTCAACATGTGAGAAGTAGAAAGTAGAGGTATTTGAGTTCAACATGTAAGAAGTAGAAAGTACAGGTATTTGAGTTCAACATGTAAGAAGTAGAAAGTACAGGTATTTGAGTTCAACATGTAAGAAGTAGAAAGTACAGGTATTTGTGTTCAACATGTAAGAAGTAGAAAGTACAGGTATTTGAGTTCAACATGTAAGAAGTAGAAAGTACAGGTATTTGAGTTCAACATGCAAGAAGTAGAAAGTACAGGTATTTGGGTTCAACATGTAAGAAGTAGAAAGTACAGGTATTTGAGTTCAACATGTAAGAAGTAGAAAGTACAGGTATTTGTGTTCAACATGTGAGAAGTAGAAAATACAGGTATTTGAGTTCAACATGTAAGAAGTAGAAAGTACAGGTATTTGAGTTCAACATGCAAGAAGTAGAAAGTACAGGTATTTGGGTTCAACATGTAAGAAGTAGAAAGTACAGGTATTTGAGTTCAACATGTAAGAAGTAGAAAGTACAGGTATTTGAGTTCAACATGTGAGAAGTAGAAAGTACAGGTATTTGAGTTCAACATGTAAGAAGTAGAAAGTACAGGTATTTGAGTTCAACATGTAAGAAGTAGAAAGTACAGGTATTTGTGTTCAACATGTAAGAAGTAGAAAGTACAGGTATTTGAGTTCAACATGAGAGAAGTAGAAAGTACAGGTATTTGAGTTCAACATGTGAGAAGTAGAAAGTACAGGTATTTGAGTTCAACATGTGAGAAGTAGAAAGTACAGGTATTTGAGTTCAACATGTAAGAAGTAGAAAGTACAGGTATTTGTGTTCAACATGTAAGAAGTAGAAAGTACAGGTATTTGAGTTCAACATGTGAGAAGTAGAAAGTACAGGTATTTGAGTTCAACATGTAAGAAGTAGAAAGTACAGGTATTTGAGTTCAACATGTAAGAAGTAGAAAGTACAGGTATTTGTGTTCAACATGTAAGAAGTAGAAAGTACAGGTATTTGTGTTCAACATGTAAGAAGTAGAAAGTACAGGTATTTGGGTTCAACATGTAAGAAGTAGAAAGTACAGGTATTTGTGTTCAACATGTAAGAAGTAGAAAGTACAGGTATTTGAGTTCAACATGTGAGAAGTAGAAAGTACAGGTATTTGTGTTCAACATGTAAGAAGTAGAAAGTACAGGTATTTGGGTTCAACATGTAAGAAGTAGAAAGTACAGGTATTTGAGTTCAACATGTAAGAAGTAGAAAGTACAGGTATTTGTGTTCAACATGTGAGAAGTAGAAAGTACAGGTATTTGTGTTCAACATGTAAGAAGTAGAAAGTACAGGTATTTGTGTTCAACATGTGAGAAGTAGAAAGTACAGGTATTTGAGTTCAACATGTAAGAAGTTAAACAAAAAAGTCGTCAGAAAAATAAGTAGTGGAGTAAAGTACTGATACCAGAAAGATGTACTTAAGTACAGTAACAAATATTTCCACTCCAATACTTCCCACCTCTGGATTTGACCCTCACTGTGACCCGTACATGTACAGGTGTCTTCTGATGCACACTGGAGCGCTGTTCCTCACCTCAGAGCCGCAGCCAATCAGAGCCTGCCATCTGCTGCACGCCTACCGCAGCACGCTCTTCCTCGTCTCCTTCCTCCTCACCCTGCTCAGCATCACAGTGAGTGAACACACCTGAGGGTTAAAACACAATTATTTATTTAAAATAGTCAGAGTACTTTATATTATTAAAGGTCACCTATTGTGCAAAATCCTCTTCTTCATGTCTCTTCTACATCAACATGTGTCCCCTCTTCTTCATGTCTCTTCTACATCAACATGTGTCCCCTCTTCTTCATGTCTCTTCTACATCAACATGTGTCCCCTCTTCTCCATGTCTCTTCTACATCAACATGTGTCCCCTCTTCTTCATGTCTATTCTACATCAACATGTGTCCCCTCTTCTTCATGTCTCTTCTACATCAACATGTGTCCCCTCTTCTTCATGTCTCTTCTACATCAACATGTGTCCCCTCTTCTTCATGTCTCTTCTACATCAACATGTGTCCCCTCTTCTTCATGTCTCTTCTACATCAACATGTGTCCCCTCTTCTTCATGTCTATTCTACATCAACATGTGTCCCCTCTTCTTCATGTCTCTTCTACATCAACATGTGTCCCCTCTTCTCCGTGTCTCTTCTACATCAACATGTGTCCCCTCTTCTTCATGTCTCTTCTACATCAACATGTGTCCCCTCTTCTTCATGTCTCTTCTACATCAACATGTGTCCCCTCTTCTTCATGTCTATTCTACATCAACATGTGTCCCCTCTTCTTCATGTCTCTTCTACATCAACATGTGTCCCCTCTTCTTCATGTCTCTTCTACATCAACATGTGTCCCCTCTTCTTCATGTCTATTCTACATCAACATGTGTCCCCTCTTCTTCATGTCTCTTCTACATCAACATGTGTTCCCTCTTCTTCATGTCTCTTCTACATCAACATGTGTCCCCTCTTCTTCATGTCTCTTCTACATCAACATGTGTCCCCTCTTCTTCATGTCTCTTCTACATCAACATGTGTCCCTTCTTCTTCATGTCTCTTCTACATCAACATGTGTCCCTTCTTCTTCATGTCTCTTCTACATCAACATGTGTCCTCTCTTCTTCATGTCTCTTCTACATCAACATGTGTCCCCTCTTCTTCATGTCTCTTCTACATCAACATGTGTCCCCTCTTCTTCATGTCTCTTCTACATCAACATGTGTCCCCTCTTCTTCATGTCTCTTCTACATCAACATGTGTCCCCTCTTCTTCATGTCTCTTCTACATCAACATGTGTCCCCTCTTCTTCATGTCTCTTCTACATCAGCATGTGTCCCCTCTTCTTCATGTCTCTTCTACATCAACATGTGTCCCCTCTTCTTCATGTCTCTTCTACATCAACATGTGTCCCCTCTTCTTCATGTCTCTTCTACATCAACATGTGTCCCCTCTTCTCCATGTCTCTTCTACATCAACATGTGTCCCCTCTTCTTCATGTCTCTTCTACATCAACATGTGTCCCCTCCGTGGGAAGAGACTCTGAAAGTTTCAGGAACAAAGATTCTCTCTCTTTTTGATCAATTTCTATAAAAACCTGTCTGAAAATGAGCTGATCAGATTTTGGTCACTTTATGATGTCATAACTATGTGTTGTCTTGTGTAACCATTAGCCAATCACCAACCAAGGTACCCCCCCCCCTTATCACCTGAATCTCCTCCTAGAGCACCATTGAGTTCTTTGTAACCAAATGTCTCTCAGAGGGGCGTGGGGAGGGGCTCCTTATTTTCATCTAAAGTAACAGACAGAGAATCAGCACTTTGGAAACAGGGCTGAAACAGAGGGGATTCTGGGTAATGCGGCAATGATCTGTTTGGTGTTTCAGCCAATCAGAGACAGGCTCTGGATATATCTGAGAGCTGTGATATGTTGATGAAAAACAGTATAATAGGGGACCTTTAATACATTTTGTGATTTATAGGACTTTTAATGCTTCGAAATGACAGGACCAAGGTTCAAGGTTCAAGGCTTTTATTGTCATTTGCACATTAGCTACAGTTTAGAAATGGCTATGAAAATCTTCTGAACTGAGCTCCTCCAACAATGCAACACAATAAACAGATAAAATAGTGCAAGTAAAAGCACACAACGAAAAAAAGTAAACAAACATTGTCTATCTATCTATCTACCCACCTACCTACCCACCTACCTACCTACCTACCTACCTCCCTACCTACCTACCTACCTACCTACCTACCTACCTACCTACCTACCTACCTACCTACCTACCTACCTACCTACCTACCTACCTACCTACCTACCTACCTACCTACCTACCTACCTACCTACCTACCTACCTACCTACCTACCTACCTACCTACCTACCCACCCACCTACCTACCTACCCACCTACCTACCTACCTACCTACCTACCTACCTACCTACCTACCTACCTACCTACCTACCTACCTACCTACCTACCTACCTACCTACCTACCTACCTACCTACCTACCTACCTACCTACCTACCTACCTACCTACCTACCTACCTACCTACCTACGTATCTATCTATGACACTAGGTCCAAAAATAGCAAAGACACATGTTTGAAAAACCCATCCATAACTACTTAAATGCCCAACAACACTTTATCATTCAGAGACGATCAACAATTAAACCCAGAAATCATGAAAACATTCATTTAAGGAGCTGAACCAGGCCAAGTTAACCATCAAGTCCTCCCAGTGTAGAAGAAACCAGCAGATATTTGGCTTTTTAACACTACTAAAAAAGACTAATAAATGTTTCCATGACCAACCGTTTTTCTGAGGATGGACTAAGACAAGTTTAGTCTCCAATATGAAGTAGCTCTCGTCTCGTTCCTCTCTGCAGGCGCTGGTGGTGAAGTCTCTGCGTCTCTACCGGCGCGTGGTGACCTCTGCAGGTTACCTAGGCAACCAACAGAGGGCGTGCGTCCACCTGATGGAGCGGCGCATGCTGCTGTTCCCCCTGGTGTTCCTGCTCTGCTGGGGGCCAGGTGAGACCCCCAGGAAGTGCTCCGGACTCTGAGGAGAATATTCCTAGTGGCCAAACGGCGGTACCTCAACCTCCGTATCAGTCCGTGGCGTCACTGGGCCCAAAGATACTTTTCCCAATAGAGCGGGGCAGGGATGACGTATTTTTGTAGGCCGACCCAGAAGTAAGCTGTAAGGGTTCCCTCGACAAAAAAGCAACGGGATTTCTCCATAGGATTTTGGAAAAATAAGGTCTGTGGAAAACGAACCTGTTTGATAGATGCACGTTTTGTTCAGCCGGATAATCTCCACATGTCTACCCTACTTTTATAATATTCTAATCATAAATCTAATGGTCAGAAGCAAAATGCTAATATTATGCTATAAAGGAGCTACAGCCGAGTCCAGCAGCACGACTTCAACATCACGCCAACTTAAGATCCATATTCAAACATACAGATTCTAAATGGTACGAGTTGAAGCGTTTGTTTGAACAGTTTGCAGGAGGCAGGTAAACAAACTTAGAGGAGTGTTTACGTGTTCGGCGTAATGACGTACAACGTCCTCCACAAAGTCTGTTCAATCAGGAGAGACGGTGTTGATAAGAATACATATTTATTGCCAGGAATAAACAAATGAATGTAATGTAGTTTTGGCGATTAGGCCCCGTTGTGCAGGAGTATCATTCGGGAGGGGAGAACCGATCTGATGAAACCCCCCGGGGTCTAGACACTGATGGTGGTGAATGGATGGTTGGGTTCGGTCTGAAGGGGAGGGGCTTAGCTTGACCCTGGTGGTGGTGAATGGATGGTTGGGTTCGGTCTGAAGGGGAGGGGCTTAGCTTGACCCTGGTGGTGGTGAATGGATAGTTGGGTTCGGTCTGAAGGGGAGGGGCTTAGCTTGACCCTGGTGGTGGTGAATGGATAGTTGGGTTCGGTCTGAAGGGGAGGGGCTTAGCTTGACCCTGGTGGTGGTGAATGGATAGTTGGGTTCGGTCTGAGGGGAGTGGCTTAGCTTGACCCTGGTGGTGGTGAATGGATAGTTGGGTTCGGTCTGAAGGGGAGTGGCTTAGCTTGACCCTGGTGGTGGTGAATGGATAGTTGGGGTCGGTCTGAAGGGGAGTGGCTTAGCTTGACCCTGGTGGTGGTGAATGGATAGTTGGGGTCGGTCTGAAGGGGAGTGGCTTAGCTTGACCCTGGTGGTGGTGAATGGATAGTTGGGTTCGGTCTGAAGGGGAGGGGCTTAGCTTGACCCTGGTGGTGGTGAATGGATAGTTGGGTTCGGTCTGAAGGGGAGTGGCTTAGCTTGACCCTGGTGGTGGTGGTGAATGGATAGTTGGGTTCGGTCTGAAGGGGCGTGGCTTAGCTTGACCCTGGTGGTGGTGAATGGATGGTTGGGTTCGGTCTGAAGGGGAGGGGCTTAGCTTAGCTTGACCCTGGTGGTGGTGAATGGATAGTTGGGGTCGGTCTGAAGGGGAGTGGCTTAGCTGGACCCTGGTGGTGGTGAATGGATAGTTGGGTTCGGTCTGAAGGGGAGGGGCTTAGCTTGACCCTGGTGGTGGTGAATGGATAGTTGGGTTCGGTCTGAAGGGGAGTGGCTTATCTTGACCCTGGTGGTGGTGAATGGATAGTTGGGTTCGGTCTGAAGGGGAGTGGCTTAGCTTGACCCTGGTGGTGGTGAATGGATAGTTGGGTTCGGTCTGAAGGGGAGGGGCTTAGCTTGACCCTGGTGGTGGTGAATGGATATTTGGGGTCGGTCTGAAGGGGAGGGGCTTAGCTTGACCCTGGATTCAGAGGGACAGGAGGTGAAAAGGGGTGGTGGAGGGTTGCGCCGAGTCACCTGAAATGACAGCTGTCAGAGGGGAGAGCAGATTTAAAAGGGTTAGCAGAGCGCTATGATAGGCTTGTGGGAATAGAGCGAAGTGATTGGTTAAGCTGGGGAGTGATGCCCCCGATCACTTATTGAGAGGAGAGAGAGAAGTAAAATAGTAAATGAAGAGTAAAGACGGTCTTCCTGGTTGAACTTGCACTGAGCTTCTGTAGTCCTATTCAGCCACTTGGTAACAACCATCGTTTTTCAGACACGTCAACTCTTCAGAAATCTCCAGTGGAGTCACTGCTGATGGATTTAATGTCGTAGAACAAAACGTGATCCGTCTCTTCAATGTGTCTCAACCACAGACCTTATTTCCAGCTATTTTCCAAACTCCTATGGAGAGATCCCATTGGCTCTGAGACGAGGGAACAGGAAGTGGAGAAATGCTGACTCACTTCTGGGTTTTAGGACTCATTCCTGCACCGTAGGAATACTCTGTTACAGTAAAAGTCCTGCATTCAAAATGTTCCTCAAGTGAAAGTAGAAAAGTATTCTCATCAAAATATAGTGAAAGACAGTAAAAGTAGTCGTTGTGCAGATTGGTCCATTTCAGAATAATATATATGATATGTTTTATAATGATTGATCATGAAAGTGTTCTCAAAGCTGGTGAAGGTGCAGCTAGTCTGAATGACTTTGTAGACTGCAGGGTAGCTGGTGGATTTACTCCAGGTGGAACTAAAGTCTGATTCAACACTTGATTAGATTTCACATCATTCATCCAGATCTGTGAAGTAACTAAAGGTATTAAATACATGGAGTGGAGGGAAAGTACAAAGTACAAATGAGCATAAACACAGAACATAAGGGAAGACAGACCTAAATACACATGAGACTAATCACACCGCTGGGGGGGGGGGGGAGGTGAACACAACGAGGAGACAATCAGACACAGGAAGTAAAACCAGACAAGACGGAAAATACCTTTCAAAATCAAACTGGAAACTATAAACACAAACCCAGAATCGGGACAGTTAGCTGGTGATTTTACCACAAACATTTATTACTTAACAGATATGCTTTGCAAGATTCTGAGTTTTTACAGGTCTGACCGTGTGTGTGTGTGTGTGTGTGTGTGTGTGTGTGTGTCCTCAGCGGTGTGTCTGGTGTGTCTCCGGATGGTGAGTCCTGCAGCCAGTCAGGGGGTCGTCGGGGTCGTCCTCTACGTCTCTGAGGTCAGTCGGAGGTCACGGGGTCAAAGTGGAAAACAGCACTCTGTAGACCTGGAAACATGTATCTGTGTGTTGTGTGTCTTTATGGGTGTTGTGTCTCTTTTGTGGCTCACTGTGTGTCTTTGATGTAGTGATGTGTCGTTTTGGGGGTCATATTGTGTCAGAAATGGATCATCCTCAATGACCTCCAAAATTGTCCAAATCAGCCAAGACATTTCTTTTAGCATATGATAATGATGAATGAATAATTGTGTAAATGTCCCAACATCTGCAGCTTAGCATCCGGCAGTTTCTATGTGCTGGAGACCCTGCTCTACATTTCTAACATATAACTTGGGGGTCTCAACATATGTTCAAAGTTCTGGCATCTAGACTCATATTAGGCATTTCTTTGTGGACTTCTTGTGTCTCTTTGTGTGAAATGTGTCCTCCGTCCTCAGGCCTTCAGCTCGCCCTCTCAGGGTTTCCTCAACTGTCTTCTGTACGGCTGGACTCGAGCTCGTCTGCGCCGCGGGGGGACGAGCGTCTTCTGTCGAGACGTGGACACCCAGACGCCTCTGCTGAGATCTCAGAAGAAGAGAAGCTACCAGACCCTGAGAGACCTCTGAGGCAGGAAGTGAGAGTGGAGAGGAGCGTTTCTCTGAGAGGGAAACCCCGCGGCTCGCAGCGACACCACGCTCCCTCTCATCCTGAAACACTGAGGCGAGGCAAAGAGGAAGAGGGAGACGCTGGGGGGGGGAACACCCACGCAGAAAACAGGATGTGAAAAAGACCTCACAGGTGCTTCAAACTGCCACCGGACCGCTGTTTCAGACCCTCTGACACACAAGGCCACTTTATTTATAGAGCACCTTTCAACACGAGGCAATTCAAAGGGCTTTAGAAAAGTGAAAGACAAATTCATCTCTTCTCTTTTCTGAGAGGAATGTATGTGTATGCATGGTCCTTGTTGACATACATACATAATAGGAAGACATTAAGAGCATAAAACCATTAAAACATGAATAAAAGTGCAGTTTAAGATGTGAATAGTTCAGTTAAAAGCAAAAAGCAAAGTCTTCAGCCTGGATTTAAAAGTAGTCCGAGTCGCAGCGGACCTGCAGGTTTCTGGGAGTTTGTTCCAGATATTTGGAAATACCTGTCACCAGATCCTCCCATTCCTCGGCCCTAGTCTTCCTGTGAAATTAGAGGTATTTTGACGCTTTTCTAACCTTTTTAGAGAGAGATCAAAACAAAGCGGTGAACTCTGCAGTCTGTAAACAGAGAATATTCAATTCAAAGGTTTTATCGTCATAAGCTCAGCAGCTACAGTGGAGAAAAGGCAATGACATTCTTCTGACCTGAGCTCCTCCAACAAAGCAACATGTATAATCAAATACAAACATAGTCTATGTCAAGATGTTGAGTAGTTTTAGTGAACAAACACAAGGCAGCTTTACGTCCACGGCACATTTCAACAACAAGAGCTCTTTCAAAATGCTCCAACATAGAAAGCAGGTCTCTGTTCAGTGTCCTGCGGAGGAGGAACAGGCTCGTGGGTTTCCTGAGAGACGGACTCATCGTTTACATTTGGCTCGGATCTGAAAAATCTTGAGTTTGTTTTGAGCGTTTTGAACCGACACAGTGCAGAACCGCCCCTCGTCCTCGCTCTGCGTTCCTGCTGACCCACCGAGCAGAACCTGTGACGCACGGGCTGACCTCGCTCATTATGGGATGCAAAGATTGGACACCAGCCCCCCCCCCCCCCCTCCGCATGCTGTGGGCGCTTCGCCAGAACCTGCAGGAGAACAATGCACTTCCTCTTTAATAGATAGAACAATGCACTGTTGTTTTAGAATGAAATCAATTACAATGAAATGGGGGGGGGGTGGGAGATGGGTATTTTCTTTAAAAACGGTTCCGTACTTTGTTTAATGTGCTCAAAGTGCCATGTTTGCAAACAAATCGATAAATAAAATAAAAGTAAGTAAAGCTAAATTACATTAAATATAATTGAATAAAATACAATTTAAATACTGCAGTTCAAAATGTCGCGTCATTAGTACATTTGATTTCATAAGGGATTTGCTTCATTTTAAAATTAAAATAAATACAATTGAAATGAATGAAATCTTCTTCCACCTGCTGTGGGGCTTTCCTCAGAGTCTGCAGGAGAACAATTCATTTCCTCTTTACTCCGACCTCGACTCATCTGAAATGCTGGACGTCATAATGTCCCTGCAGGGCCAAGCTGAAACCAGTGGAGTCAGTTTCTACATGTGCTTTCATATTATTTGCACACGAAACATTAGCAAGAGGTCCCGCACCCATCGCTACATCTGGGACCCAGGAGATGGCGCCATAGCAGGAGACTACCTACCACGCCGGCAATGGACCACACTAACCCGTCTACTAACCCGGGTCGGTCGCTTCAAAACATCGATGAAGACGTGGGGCCTGCCAGACAGCGCTGCATGCGGTGACCCTGAACAGACTGCCCTTTATATAGACCACCTGCCCTCTATATAGACCACCCTCGGAAGCCAGCCTCTTCGACTCAGGACCAGAGATGCGGGCATGGCTACACGACACCGAGTTGGACCTCTGACGTTACACGACACCGAGTTGGACCTCTGACGCTACACGACACCGAGTTGGACCTCTGACGTTACACGACACCGAGTTGGACCTCTGACGTCACACGACAACGAGTTGGACCTCTGACGTCACACGACACCGAGTTGGACCTCTGACGTTACACGACACCGAGTTGGACCTCTGACGTTACACGACACCGAGTTGGACCTCTGACGTTACACGACACCGAGTTGGACCTCTGACGTTACACAACACCGAGTTGGACCTCTGACGTTACACGACACCGAGTTGGACCTCTGACGTTACACGACACCGAGTTGGACCTCTGACGTTACACGACACCGAGTTGGACCTCTGACGTTACACGACACCGAGTTGGACCTCTGACGTTACACGACACCGAGTTGGACCTCTGACGTTACACGACAGAAGGAGAAGCAAGAGGTCGCTTTTAAACAGAAAAGATGCGCTGATAACGAAAAGACTGAAAGATTTGACCCAAAGATGATTCCCTCTTCTCAGTGTGTTCATCTTAAAGCTGCTTCCTCCTGTATTTGTGTTGCATCTGATAACCCTGATGTCTGAGGCTTTGTGTAGGAACGGTTGGACTGTGAAGTGCATAAAGGATTATTTCTGAAACTGATCTGTGCTTGTTATTACATATTACAGAATACATCTAGTTTGAAGTGTGAATGTGTTTGAGGGAAAGTCTTTCAGAAGACAAGCAGAACAACTTCAGAGACACCATGAGCTGAAGCAGAGAGACACCACACGGCTGCAAAGTAAAAACAAAGAGAAATGAAATGTTTAGAGAAAATACATTTCATCAGAGACGCTGACAGAGGACCTGTCTTTCACTTGTCTCAGGCTATGTGGGTAATCTAAAGGTCACCTCTTATGCTAAACCCACAACAAAGACTCTCTCTCTTTTTCTCCTGATCCATTTCTATTCAAACCTGTCTGAAAATGAGCTGATCAGATTTTGGCCACTTCATTACATCACATGTTACTTGTGATGTTACTTTTTGTGCGACTTACATACTCAATACTGTGGACAATCCCCACTGGAGCACTTTGGGGTGAAGAGTCTCAGGGACACAACGACATGCTGACTGCAGTGGGGTTTGAACCTGTGACCATCTGAACCCAACACCAATGCACCACCCACTGCACCACACGCCTCCTTGATGATGTCATAATGATGTTTTGTCTTGTGTAACCATTACACCCCCCCCCTATCACCTGAATGTCCTCCTGGAGCACCATTGAGTTCTTTGTAACCAAATGTCTCTCAGAGGGGCGTGGGGAGGGGCTCCTTATTTTCATCTAAAGTAACAGACAGAGAATCAGCACTTTGGAAACAGGGCTGAAACAGAGGGGGTTATGGGTAATGCTGCAATGATCTGTTTGGTGTTTCAGCCAATCAGAGACAGGCTCTGGATATATCTGAGAGCTGTGATGTGTTGATGAAGGAGAGGAGAATCGGGGACCTTCCAGTCACAAAGCTCTGGTGAATTATGTAACGTGTTTACGTAATAAACAGAAACCTCTCGGTGTGATATAATGAGCCTCTGCTCCTGAACATCACACACTCATCACACACTCAACACACACTCATCACACACTCTGATGTCTCTGCAGGACAGACTGTCTGTTGTTTCCTGCAGAGACCAGGAACACGTCACTGCACAGATTACAAAGAAAATACAGTTTCAAAGAGTCTCAAAAACGTGCTCGAATATTCTACTTCATCTCCCTAAAGCACAGCACTTTCATTTCTAAGCATATTTGTTTATATGAAACTTTTATTTTCTCTTTTTAATGCACAATTATATTTTTATTTCTTAAACACGTTTTTTGATTTTATAAAATCTTTTAATTCACATTTTTTTTTTATTTATTTCATTTTTAGTAATTGACATTATTATTATTATTTTATATATTTGTATGAATATTTTATTTGATCTTTTGAATGGACTTTTTTTTTTTTAAATAGAGCTCTGTCACGAAACCCACATGTTCTTGGGATAAGGTTTTCTGAAGTGCCTCAATTCATCTCCAGTTTCTTAGTCTTTGCAGCAGCTTCTGAAATCTAGCACTAAACGTCGCCCTCTGGTGGAAAAACAATCACTGGAGTCTCCCTTTAATTAGACCCTCCAGAAAAACGCAGACTAAAATCCTTGATTATGCGATTAAACATGCGGGGTTTTTATGTGATTTTATGCGGTGAAATTGCGGGAAGTTGCGAAATATGCTAAATATTTTTTTTAAATATTGGGTTGTCTTATTTATTCTCTCTCACACACAACCTGCCACTAACGTTAAACCCCTTTCCTATTCAATTAAACACATTCAATGTGTATTTATTGTAAAAGCAATTGGGCTATTTTACACACACACACACACACACACACACACACACACACACACACACACACACACACACACACACACACACACACACACACACACACACACACACACACACACACACACACACACACACACACACTTGTAGGCTTCTCAGCTCGTTTCTTGTAGCCCTCTAAAGGGTTTCGGAGGTCGATGCCTTGGTGAACGTGAGTTGTTTGGCTTTCTTGTCCGCAGCAGCAGAAAGCATTTTTGAATGTTTGAATGAATCAAAGTGGGTCGTCACCATCGATGTTCTCTAAGACTTATGCTCCAACACAGTTGCACGGGGTGCAGAATAGTTTCCCCCCACTTTCGTGCAAGACATCGGGGAACTGCTTTGCCCGGTCTTTAGCAGAAATGTTCGTCGGTAAATGAGATGGATTAGATTTTTTCATCTTGGTGTTTTCTCTCTCGTGTGAGCTCCACACGTTCACTCTACGGTGTTGTTTACCTTCTGTGATGCGCGAGCTGATGACGTCGCGTCATCATCATCATCACTTCACGTCAAGACGAGTTAACTTTTTTTTCTTCTCAACTTTGTGTGAAAAATGCGGGGATTATGCGCCCTTTTAAAAATCTGCGCCAGTTTGCTGATTCAGCAGTAAATTATGCGATTGCATAATCGCGTTTTTCTGGAGGGTCTATTTAATTATCCGTTCATCACAGGCATGTTTATTAAAGTGTGTATCAGCAACTTGAAAGAGCTTTACAACAAACACTAAAAGCATCGCCACAAAAGACCCGTTCATTTAATGAAAACACTCGTTAAAGAGCCGAGAGAAAAGCAGAAATGAGAACAAGGTGGGTGTGAAATAAAAGAATGGAAGTCAAGAGCAGCGTGAACAATTATGGATCTCTTTATTACTGTCCCATCATCCTCCGAGATGCCAGGTGACAGTTGTCGAAGAAGAGGCTGTAGTCGGTGCCGCCGACCGCCACGAAGTCAGCGACTTTCTTCGTCCCCCGGAAATCCAGCGTCCGAACGACCTGGAAAAACAGGCACATACTTTAAAGAGGCCATATTGTGTTCCCGTCCTGTGTTCAATCAATCAATCAATCAATCAATCAATCAATCAATCAATCAATCAATCAATGTTTAGTGATATAGCCCAATATCACAAATGCTACATCTGTCTCAGTGGACTTTAAAGGGCACCTGCTATTTGTAGGCAATAGCATAGGTCTCAGAAATATAAAAATATATAAAAAACATGTCTATGAAGTGTTTTGCTCAAAATACCAAACAGATCATTCTAGCCATGCCTCATATCCCTATATTTCACTTCCTGTTTCAAAAGTGCTGATTTGGGGTATAAAGCTTTAAAAAATGATAAAATTATAAAAAAGAGGGGCGGAGCTTATGCGGGTGATACTGCTGTGATGAAACGCCATATCATGGATTATCAAGGATCTGAAACAGTCTGGAGCTCAAAGGCTTTCTCTCTTGCCGGTTATACCACAAGGTGAGTTCCTTTTTACTTCCTGCTTCTTCACACACATGCTCTCCAGTACAGGTTAGCTCTGAGTGTTAGCGATGCTAATGTAAACACCGACCATATTACGTCCAAAACAGTCGGGCATTGTTTCTGATAGCAACTTTCTGATTGGGCCGTGGGTCCACATTTCAGATATTACGTCATATCGGACGCAAATCTGGATCAGCTCCGTTGTTCCCCGTTTTTAGAGATTTGGGTACGGAGGAAAAGAGAGAGGGTTTTATTTTCTGACGCTGCGTGAGTTCCCCGACGCACCGGGGACACATTTATGTATAAAAGACATCAAAAAGTGCATTTTGCATGATAGGTCCCCTTTAAAGTTTGTACAGAATATCAATACGACAATACACAGAGGTGGGAAGTAGTGGAGTACAAATACTTCGTTACTGTACTTAAGTACATTTTTCTGGTATCAGTACTTTACTCAACTACTTATTTTTCTGACGACTTTTTATTTCTACTTCTTACATTTTGAACCCAAATACCTGTACTTTCTACTTCTTACATGTTGAACCCAAATACCTGTACTTTCTACTTCTTACATGTTGAACACAAATACCTGTACTTTCTACTTCTCACATGTTGAACTCAAATACCTGTACTTTCTACTTCTTACATGTTGAACACAAATACCTGTACTTTCTACTTCTTACATGTTGAACCCAAATACCTGTACTTTCTACTTCTTACATGTTGAACCCAAATACCTGTACTTTCTACTTCTTACATGTTGAACCCAAATACCTGTACTTTCTACTTCTTACATGTTGAACACAAATACCTGTACTTTCTACTTCTCACATGTTGAACTCAAATACCTGTACTTTCTACTTCTTACATGTTGAACACAAATACCTGTACTTTCTACTTCTTACATGTTGAACCCAAATACCTGTACTTTCTACTTCTTACATGTTGAACCCAAATACCTGTACTTTCTACTTCTCACATGTTGAACAGAAATACCTGTACTTTCTACTTCTTACATGTTGAACACAAATACCTGTACTTTCTACTTCTTACATGTTGAACACAAATACCTGTACTTTCTACTTCTCACATGTTGAACTCAAATACCTGTACTTTCTACTTCTTACATGTTGAACACAAATACCTGTACTTTCTACTTCTTACATGTTGAACCCAAATACCTGTACTTTCTACTTCTTACATGTTGAACCCAAATACCTGTACTTTCTACTTCTTACATGTTGAACCCAAATACCTGTACTTTCTACTTCTCACATGTTGAACTCAAATACCTGTACTTTCTACTTCTTACATGTTGAACCCAAATACCTGTACTTTCTACTTCTTATATGTTGAACCCAAATACCTGTACTTTCTACTTCTTACATGTTGAACACAAATACCTGTACTTTCTACTTCTTACATGTTGAACCCAAATACCTGTACTTTCTACTTCTTACATGTTGAACTCAAATACCTGTACTTTCTACTTCTCACATGTTGTACCCACATACCTGTACTTTCTACTTCTTACATGTTGAACCCAAATACCTGTACTTTCTACTTCTTACATGTTGAACCCAAATACCTGAACTTTCTACTTCTTACATGTTAAACTCAAATACCTGTACTTTCTACTTCTCTCATGTTGAACACAAATACCTGTACTTTCTACTTCTTACATGTTGAACCCAAATACCTGTACTTTCTACTTCATACATGTTGAACACAAATACCTGTACTTTCTACTTCTTACATGTTGAACCCAAATACCTGTACTTTCTACTTCTTACATGTTGAACCCAAATACCTGTACTTTCTACTTCTTACATGTTGAACCCAAATACCTGTACTTTCTACTTCTTACATGTTGAACACAAATACCTGTACTTTCTACTTCTTACATGTTGAACACAAATACCTGTACTTTCTACTTCTTACATGTTGAACACAAATACCTGAACTTTCTACTTCTCACATTTTGAACCCAAATACCTGTACTTTCTACTTCATACATGTTGAACCCAAATACCTGTACTTTCTACTTCTCACATGTTGAACACAAATACCTGTACTTTCTACTTCTTACATGTTGAACTCAAATACCTGTACTTTCTACTTCTTACATGTTGAACCCAAATACCTGTACTTTCTACTTCTTATATGTTGAACCCAAATACCTGTACTTTCTACTTCTTACATTTTGAACACAAATACCCGTACTTTCTACTTCTTACATGTTGAACTCAAATACCTGTACTTTCTACTTCTTACATGTTGAACCCAAATACCTGTACTTTCTACTTCTTATATGTTGAACCCAAATACCTGGACTTTCTACTTCTTACATGTTGAACCCAAATACCTGTACTTTCTACTTCTTACATGTTGAACCCAAATACCTGTACTTTCTACTTCTTATATGTTGAACTCAAATACCTGGACTTTCTACTTCTTACATGTTGAACCCAAATACCTGTACTTTCTACTTCTTACATGTTGAACTCAAATACCTGTACTTTCTACTTCTTACATGTTGAACCCAAATACCTGTACTTTCTACTTCTTACATGTTGAACCCAAATACCTGTACTTTCTACTTCTTACATGTTGAACTCAAATACCTGTACTTTCTACTTCTTACATGTTAAACCCAAATACCTGTACTTTCTACTTCTTACATGTTGAACCCAAATACCTGTACTTTCTACTTCTTACATGTTGAACCCAAATACCTGTACTTTCTACTTCTTACATGTTGAACCCAAATACCTGTACTTTCTACTTCTTACATGTTGAACTCAAATACCTGTACTTTCTACTTCTTACATGTTAAACCCAAATACCTGTACTTTCTACTTCTTACATGTTGAACCCAAATACCTGTACTTTCTACTTCTTACATGTTGAACTCAAATACCTGTACTTTCTACTTCTTACATGTTGAACCCAAATACCTGTACTTTCTACTTCTTACATGTTGAACCCAAATACCTGTACTTTCTACTTCTTACATGTTGAACCCAAATACCTGTACTTTCTACTTCTTACATGTTGAACTCAAATACCTGTACTTTCTACTTCTTACATGTTGAACTCAAATACCTGTACTTTCTACTTCTTACATGTTGAACCCAAATACCTGTACTTTATACTTCTTACATGTTGAACCCAAATACCTGTACTTTCTACTTCTTACATGTTGAACCCAAATACCTGTACTTTCTACTTCTTACATGTTGAACCCAAATACCTGTACTTTCTACTTCTTACATGTTGAACTCAAATACCTGTACTTTCTACTTCTTACATGTTGAACCCAAATACCTGTACTTTCTACTTCTTACATGTTGAACCCAAATACCTGTACTTTCTACTTCTTACATGTTGAACTCAAATACCTGTACTTTCTACTTCTTACATGTTGAACTCAAATACCTGTACTTTCTACTTCTTACATGTTGAACACAAATACCTGTACTTTCTACTTCTTACATGTTGAACTCAAATACCTGTACTTTCTACTTCTTACATGTTGAACACAAATACCTGTACTTTCTACTTCTTACATGTTGAACTCAAATACCTGTACTTTCTACTTCTTACATGTTGAACTCAAATACCTGTACTTTCTACTTCTTACATGTTGAACCCAAATACCTGTACTTTCTACTTCTTACATGTTGAACCCAAATACCTGTACTTTCTACTTCTTACATGTTGAACTCAAATACCTGTACTTTCTACTTCTTACATGTTGAACTCAAATACCTGTACTTTCTACTTCTTACATGTTGAACCCAAATACCTGTACTTTCTACTTCTTACATGTTGAACCCAAATACCTGTACTTTCTACTTCTTACATGTTGAACTCAAATACCTGTACTTTCTACTTCTTACATGTTGAACCCAAATACCTGTACTTTCTACTTCTTACATGTTGAACCCAAATACCTGTACTTTATACTTCTTACATGTTGAACCCAAATACCTGTACTTTCTACTTCTTACATGTTGAACCCAAATACCTGTACTTTCTACTTCTTACATGTTGAACCCAAATACCTGTACTTTCTACTTCTTACATGTTGAACCCAAATACCTGTACTTTCTACTTCTTACATGTTGAACCCAAATACCTGTACTTTCTACTTCTTACATGTTGAACTCAAATACCTGTACTTTCTACTTCTTACATGTTGAACCCAAATACCTGTACTTTCTACTTCTTACATGTTGAACCCAAATACCTGTACTTTCTACTTCTTACATGTTGAACACAAATACCTGTACTTTCTACTTCTTACATGTTGAACACAAATACCTGTACTTTCTACTTCTCACATTTTGAACACAAATACCTGTACTTTCTACTTCATACATGTTGAACCCAAATACCTGTACTTTCTACTTCTTACATGTTGAACACAAATACCTGTACTTTCTAGTTCTTACATGTTGAACTCAAATACCTGTACTTTCTACTTCTTACATGTTGAACCCAAATACCTGTACTTTCTACTTCTTATATGTTGAACCCAAATACCTGTACTTTCTACTTCTTACATTTTGAACACAAATACCTGTACTTTCTACTTCTTACATGTTGAACTCAAATACCTGTACTTTCTACTTCTCACATGTTGTACCCAAATACCTGTACTTTCTACTTCTTACATGTTGAACCCAAATACCTGTACTTTCTACTTCTTACATGTTGAACCCAAATACCTGAACTTTCTACTTCTTACATGTTAAACTCAAATACCTGTACTTTCTACTTCTTATATGTTGAACTCAAATACCTGGACTTTCTACTTCTTACATGTTGAACCCAAATACCTGTACTTTCTACTTCTTACATGTTGAACTCAAATACCTGTACTTTCTACTTCTTACATGTTGAACCCAAATACCTGTACTTTCTACTTCTTACATGTTGAACCCAAATACCTGTACTTTCTACTTCTTACATGTTGAACTCAAATACCTGTACTTTCTACTTCTTACATGTTAAACCCAAATACCTGTACTTTCTACTTCTTACCATGTTGAACCCAAATACCTGTACTTTCTACTTCTTACATGTTGAACCCAAATACCTGTACTTTCTACTTCTACATGTTGAACCCAAATACCTGTACTTTCTACTTCTTACATGTTGAACTCAAATACCTGTACTTTCTACTTCTTACATGTTAAACCCAAATACCTGTACTTTCTACTTCTTACATGTTGAACCCAAAATACCTGTACTTTCTACTTCTTACATGTTGAACTCAAATACCTGTACTTTCTACTTCTTACATGTTAACCCAAATACCTGTACTTTCTACTTCTTACATGTTGAACCCAAATACCTGTACTTTCTACTTCTTACATGTTGAACCCAAATACCTGTACTTTCTACTTCTTACATGTTGAACCCAAATACCTGTACTTTCTACTTCTTACATGTTGAACTCAAATACCTGTACTTTCTACTTCTTACATGTTGAACCCAAATACCTGTACTTTCTACTTCTTACATGTTGAACCCAAATACCTGTACTTTCTACTTCTTACATGTTGAACCCAAATACCTGTACTTTCTACTTCTTACATGTTGAACCCAAATACCTGTACTTTCTACTTCTTACATGTTGAACCCAAATACCTGTACTTTCTACTTCTTACATGTTGAACTCAAATACCTGTACTTTCTACTTCTTACATGTTGAACCCAAATACCTGTACTTTCTACTTCTTACATGTTGAACCCAAATACCTGTACTTTCTACTTCTTACATGTTGAACTCAAATACCTGTACTTTCTACTTCTTACATGTTGAACTCAAATACCTGTACTTTCTACTTCTTACATGTTGAACACAAATACCTGTACTTTCTACTTCTTACATGTTGAACTCAAATACCTGTACTTTCTACTTCTTACATGTTGAACACAAATACCTGTACTTTCTACTTCTTACATGTTGAACTCAAATACCTGTACTTTCTACTTCTTACATGTTGAACTCAAATACCTGTACTTTCTACTTCTTACATGTTGAACCCAAATACCTGTACTTTCTACTTCTTACATGTTGAACCCAAATACCTGTACTTTCTACTTCTTACATGTTGAACTCAAATACCTGTACTTTCTACTTCTTACATGTTGAACTCAAATACCTGTACTTTCTACTTCTTACATGTTGAACCCAAATACCTGTACTTTCTACTTCTTACATGTTGAACCCAAATACCTGTACTTTCTACTTCTTACATGTTGAACTCAAATACCTGTACTTTCTACTTCTTACATGTTGAACCCAAATACCTGTACTTTCTACTTCTTACATGTTGAACCCCACATACCTGTACTTTATACTTCTTACATGTTGAACCCAAATACCTGTACTTTCTACTTCTTACATGTTGAACCCAAATACCTGTACTTTCTACTTCTTACATGTTGAACCCAAATACCTGTACTTTCTACTTCTTACATGTTGAACCCAAATACCTGTACTTTCTACTTCTTACATGTTGAACCCAAATACCTGTACTTTCTACTTCTTACATGTTGAACTCAAATACCTGTACTTTCTACTTCTTACATGTTGAACCCAAATACCTGTACTTTCTACTTCTTACATGTTGAACACAAATACCTGTACTTTCTACTTCTTACATGTTGAACACAAATACCTGTACTTTCTACTTCTTACATGTTGAACACAAATACCTGTACTTTCTACTTCTCACATTTTGAACACAAATACCTGTACTTTCTACTTCATACATGTTGAACCCAAATACCTGTACTTTCTACTTCTTACATGTTGAACACAAATACCTGTACTTTCTAGTTCTTACATGTTGAACTCAAATACCTGTACTTTCTACTTCTTACATGTTGAACCCAAATACCTGTACTTTCTACTTCTTATATGTTGAACCCAAATACCTGTACTTTCTACTTCTTACATTTTGAACACAAATACCTGTACTTTCTACTTCTTACATGTTGAACTCAAATACCTGTTCTTTCTACTTCTTACATGTTGAACTCAAATACCTGTACTTTCTACTTCTTACATGTTGAACCCAAATACCTGTACTTTCTACTTCTTATATGTTGAACCCAAATACCTGTACTTTCTACTTCTTACATGTTGAACACAAATACCTGTACTTTCTACTTCTTACATGTTGAACCCAAATACCTGTACTTTCTACTTCTTACATGTTGAACTCAAATACCTGTACTTTCTACTTCTCACATGTTGTACCCAAATACCTGTACTTTCTACTTCTTACATGTTGAACCCAAATACCTGTACTTTCTACTTCTTACATGTTGAACCCAAATACCTGAACTTTCTACTTCTTACATGTTAAACTCAAATACCTGTACTTTCTACTTCTCTCATGTTGAACACAAATACCTGTACTTTCTACTTCTTACATGTTGAACCCAAATACCTGTACTTTCTACTTCATACATGTTGAACACAAATACCTGTACTTTCTACTTCTTACATGTTGAACCCAAATACCTGTACTTTCTACTTCTTACATGTTGAACCCAAATACCTGTACTTTCTACTTCTTACATGTTGAACCCAAATACCTGTACTTTCTACTTCTTACATGTTGAACCCAAATACCTGTACTTTCTACTTCTTACATGTTGAACACAAATACCTGTACTTTCTACTTCTTACATGTTGAACACAAATACCTGAACTTTCTACTTCTCACATTTTGAACCCAAATACCTGTACTTTCTACTTCATACATGTTGAACCCAAATACCTGTACTTTCTACTTCTCACATGTTGAACACAAATACCTGTACTTTCTACTTCTTACATGTTGAACTCAAATACCTGTACTTTCTACTTCTTACATGTTGAACCCAAATACCTGTACTTTCTACTTCTTATATGTTGAACCCAAATACCTGTACTTTCTACTTCTTACATTTTGAACACAAATACCTGTACTTTCTACTTCTTACATGTTGAACTCAAATACCTGTACTTTCTACTTCTTACATGTTGAACCCAAATACCTGTACTTTCTACTTCTTATATGTTGAACCCAAATACCTGGACTTTCTACTTCTTACATGTTGAACCCAAATACCTGTACTTTCTACTTCTTATATGTTGAACTCAAATACCTGGACTTTCTACTTCTTACATGTTGAACCCAAATACCTGTACTTTCTACTTCTTACATGTTGAACTCAAATACCTGTACTTTCTACTTCTTACATGTTGAACCCAAATACCTGTACTTTCTACTTCTTACATGTTGAACACAAATACCTGTACTTTCTACTTCTTACATGTTGAACTCAAATACCTGTACTTTCTACTTCTTACATGTTGAACACAAATACCTGTACTTTCTACTTCTTACATGTTGAACTCAAATACCTGTACTTTCTACTTCTTACATGTTGAACACAAATACCTGTACTTTCTACTTCTTACATGTTGAACTCAAATACCTGTACTTTCTACTTCTTACATGTTGAACTCAAATACCTGTACTTTCTACTTCTTACATGTTGAACCCAAATACCTGTACTTTCTACTTCTTACATGTTGAACCCAAATACCTGTACTTTCTACTACTTACATGTTGAACTCAAATACCTGTACTTTCTACTTCTTACATGTTGAACCCAAATACCTGTACTTTCTACTTCTTATATGTTGAACCCAAATACCTGTACTTTCTACTTCTTACATGTTGAACTCAAATACCTGTACTTTCTACTTCTTACATGTTGAACTCAAATACCTGTACTTTCTACTTCTTACATGTTGAACACAAATACCTGTACTTTCTACTTCTTACATGTTGAACTCAAATACCTGTACTTTCTACTTCTTACATGTTGAACCCAAATACCTGTACTTTCTACTTCTTATATGTTGAACCCAAATACCTGGACTTTCTACTTCTTACATGTTGAACCCAAATACCTGTACTTTCTACTTCTTATATGTTGAACTCAAATACCTGGACTTTCTACTTCTTACATGTTGAACCCAAATACCTGTACTTTCTACTTCTTACATGTTGAACTCAAATACCTGTACTTTCTACTTCTTACATGTTGAACCCAAATACCTGTACTTTCTACTTCTTACATGTTGAACACAAATACCTGTACTTTCTACTTCTTACATGTTGAACTCAAATACCTGTACTTTCTACTTCTTACATGTTGAACACAAATACCTGTACTTTCTACTTCTTACATGTTGAACTCAAATACCTGTACTTTCTACTTCTTACATGTTGAACACAAATACCTGTACTTTCTACTTCTTACATGTTGAACTCAAATACCTGTACTTTCTACTTCTTACATGTTGAACTCAAATACCTGTACTTTCTACTTCTTACATGTTGAACCCAAATACCTGTACTTTCTACTTCTTACATGTTGAACCCAAATACCTGTACTTTCTACTACTTACATGTTGAACTCAAATACCTGTACTTTCTACTTCTTACATGTTGAACCCAAATACCTGTACTTTCTACTTCTTATATGTTGAACCCAAATACCTGTACTTTCTACTTCTTACATGTTGAACTCAAATACCTGTACTTTCTACTTCTTACATGTTGAACTCAAATACCTGTACTTTCTACTTCTTACATGTTGAACACAAATACCTGTACTTTCTACTTCTTACATGTTGAACTCAAATACCTGTACTTTCTACTTCTTACATGTTGAACCCAAATACCTGTACTTTCTACTTCTCTCATTTCCCAAACAGCTGGTTCCTTTAGTCTGAATGTGTGTTTGGTGGCGTGATCATTATTCTTTAGAGTCATTGCGTGCCTATTGATTTGAACACGATCCGTGTATCCATCATTTCCTGGTCTTCTCTAAAGAAGAGGGACCAATGGAAACGTTGTCATGTTGCCGTTGTTCAGCATGGAAACATTCATTAGCTAACAATGACATTATTGTTCTATTAATATAAAGGGAGGTCAGGTACTCTTTAAAACAGCTGCTAGTTATGGGTACTTTTTACTGAAGGACATTTCAAAGCCTCTTTACTTTGACTTGAGTAAAGAAGTTTAGTCAGTACTTCTACTTTCACCAGAGTATTTTTAAACACGAGTATCTGTACTTCTACTTGAGGAAAGGATGTGTGTACTTCTGCCCTCTCTGACAGTACGACCCCCTCTGTCCTCTGACCCTCACATCGAACAAGGAAACACTTCCAAAGAAACCCAGTTATTGGGATAAATGAAGAAACCTGGAGGAGAAACAGAGGAGGATCCCTCTCCAGGAGGACAGACGTGAAATAGATGCTGTGTGTAAATTGAAAAGATAATACTAGAGGTGTTAGTGCATGTAAATGGTCTGCAAAGGCTACAATGTACCTGCCAGGCGGAGCTCATGTGCCGGGCGGCGACCACCACGGTGTTGGAGGAGACGCCGTAGTCTCCTCCCTTATGGACGAGCCACTGGGAGCCATCCGCCAGCGTCACTCTGAGACACACAGGAGGGACCATTATTATACATTCATGTTAATTATTCATCACGCAGCGGGGCAAGCTCAGCCAGCAAGGGGACAGCAGATTAAGATTCATTAAATGTAATTAATTTAAAATAGAAAAAGTCATAAATTAACCCTAACCCTTCTGTTCTGACCTGACTCCAGAGTGGCTGAGGGGCCCGATCCGCACAGACTGTCCGTCCAGGGGCCTCTTCAGACGCTCCGCCTTGAACACCGGGGAGTTGTAGATGCGCCGGAGCTCTGACACCGAGAGGTCGTGGCTGTGGGAGGTCGTGCCGCCTGAAACACATCAGCGTTCATCTTTAAAACAAAGCTCGTTCTTTAGAGTTTCACGTTTCAAAATTCAAAGCTTTTATTGTCATTTGTACATAGCTACAGTGTAGATATGACGAGGACAATCTGAGCTCACAGGCTCCTCCAACAGAGCAACGCAATAACACAGATAAGTAGTCAGATCTCTAGAGTAACAGTAGAGCTCACCCCCTCCAGAGGAAGCCTCCACAGAAAGCCCCAGCAGCAGCAGCAGAGCGCAGAGGAGCGTGATGCAGGAAGACATGTTGGATTATAATCTCAGGACACATTCAGGAGGCTTTATACCCTCCGGCCTTTCCTCCTGTCGGCTCTGATCACGCTTTCTGGAAAGTCCCGCTGATATTCATCCAACATCAACATTTGACTTGGATGGAGGCGAGTTATTTCCAAACTGCCAACAGTAAAAACCCGGATTTCACCACTCTTCTTGGAGAGGGTTATGTACATGCAGGTTTAGTGCAAAGTGATGGACATACACCGATCAGCTATACATTACATTACATTACATTTAGCTGACGCTTTTATCCGAAGCGACTTACAATAAGTGCGTTCGACCAAGAAGATACAACCTTGAGGAAAACAGAATCATACAAGCAGGGGCGGATCTAGACAAATATTCATGGGGTGGCCAGAGGGTGGCAGGAGATTTTGAGGGGTGGCATCCCCTGGCAGAAGTATACTGATTTATTCGCAGTCATATCAATCAATGTTAACTTGGAAAGCCACAATATTAATATTTTAACTCAATAACATCAGGATACATTATTGTGGCACATCAGTAAAGCCTTACATATAAATAATATATAAGGTGGCAGACATCATTGAATGAATTTTAACTGAACAATAACTGAATGAGTTTGTTTCACTCTTAGACCAGCAGGGGAACCAAATCTATGCAGACTGCTGCAATAAGTACATTAATTAACTGTCTCATCGATGTTTGACTGAATGAATATGATAATATTAACAATCATATTATTCCGATCAGCTGTCAATCACTGTTATGATTCACATATTCATTCATTATTGAATAAACTATAGTTTTTGGAGAGTTAATGATGAATGTTCCTCAAGATGCTTGCTCACCCTCCTTCAAATTTGAAATACAAGTAATTACTATCATATATCAAAATTCAAAATATTCAAAGGAACAGTTCAGCGCCCCACAACTTTACTGCAAACAGTTACAACCTTGACTTTACATCAGAAAGAACAAACATTAAAGAAGTGACTAACTGCATCAGTTAGGGTTAAACAACGTGTGTTCAGCTAAAACATAAACATCGCTGCAGTTATTATCCAGTGGAGAGTCCTCACCTACTGGCCTAGCTAAATCAAAGTGGTTACTTTCTTTTGGCTGGGCAGTGTAGTTTTACACACCGTCTTATTTGACTTTCTCAGGACTTGAAACAGTTTTTTGGGGGCAGACCCCCACAAATAGTCCAGCAGATAGAATTGTGCTTTTGATGATAAAAACATGAACTTTGGCACACTGTTAGAGCATGCCCGAAGGAAGATTTTTGGCTGTAGGGCCATCGCATATTTGTCCAATGGTGAGGTGAGGCCCCACCCAGTCTGCGTGATCTGTATGTAGGGAGGGGCGGGCCTGCTTCCACCCCTCTTCCACATCATCAAACGTCATCCATGTATCCCACGCCGTCTTCTTGCCCCTGTCATCAAAAGAGACACAGTGCACATCCAGTAAATGCATGGAACATTGGTAAGGCTATGCATCGATCTTGACCTAGTGATCTCGCCATCTCATGAGCTGCTAGATGCCTAAAACTCTTCCCAGCTCCAAAGGCAACCCACAGCTCAGTGATGTTGAGGGATTGGGCTGCTGTGACTGCCAGTACTACCACATCCGTGTCAACTGTGCATATTGACACCTTGCTATACCCTTCCTTCACAGCATCTCCTAGGTGCAGTAGGATGTGGTTATCCTCCTCATGTGTGCATGGTGCAAATACTGATTATATGTTTGCCAGTGTTGAGGGCTTTCACACTGGTTGCCAGGAAGGAGAACAGTTCAGCCCTCTTGTCTTCAATGCGCAGAAACTCTGGCCAGTTTCCAGGAATGACACTGGATGGCTCAACGTGTCTATGAACTCCCTTCCCTCTCTTGCTGCGTGTTTCAGCCTTCAGACTTTCGGGGAAATATTCATCCCACATGACATCGACTTTGCTGACATGCTCCAGCTGAGAACATGTCAGTATAGTGAGAACACTTTCTGCACATAATCAAAAAACGTCTTAGCAGCACCAGGTCGCATGTTCACATGAGCAGCCCCATCAAGGATGATGACCTGTACTGTGCGGTGAGATGCATTCTCTTGTAAAGAAATCAGGTCCTCCAAACAGCCCACCAATCTGACTTGGTACCAGTTCTCAGCTTGCCCATTTGTGACAATGACGGTAGCCTTTCAGGAGTCTTCTTGAGCATGGGGCCTTCAGGCGCTGCAGGATTTGATCCATTATGGTGTAGTGTGTTAGCAATAGTTTTCTTGGTCACTGTGGTCCCTGCTGCCTTGAAATCATTAACAAGTTCCTCCTGTGTAGTTCTTGGCTGATACCTCACCTTTCTCATGATCATCAATACCCCACGGGGCGAGATCTTGTGTGGAGCCCCAGACAGAGGGCGATTGATTGTTGATTGATGCCCATTTTATTTTCCATCTCCGAATAATCGCACCAACAGTCTCCTTCTCCCCAAGCTGCTTTCTGATGGTCTTGTAGCCAATCCCAACCTTGTGCAGGTCTACAATCATGTCCCTGAGGTACTTTGACAGCTCTTTGGTCTTGCCCATGGTGGAGAGGTTGGAATGTGATTTATTGATTCTGTGGACAGGTGTCTTTTATACAGGTAATAAGTTGATATTAGGAGTACTTTCTTAAAGGAAGAGGACTTATTTAACCGGTCTGTGGGAGCCAGAATTTTTTTTTTGTTGCAAGGGGATCAAATACTTATTTCCCACAGTTAAATGCAAATACATTTTTCTCTTTTATATAATGTAATTTTCTGGATTTTCTTTTTTATATTCTTACCCTCACTGTTAAAATAAACCTACCATCACAATTATAGACTGTTCATTTATTTGTAAGTGGGTGATTAAAAAAAATCGGCAAGGGATCAAATACTTATTTCCTCCACTGTAGGTGTCATACTGGTCCTGTCCAAGTTTCTCAATCTGGTTCAGAGTGTCAATGACCCAGGGACGTGCACAGGTACGGGCTAATGTTGCCCGGGCAACGGCTCTTTTGCCATTTTTTAAGCCCACAATTAGTATTGTAGGGTCTCGCTGCGGGAAACACACCTTGTCCGCGCTGTCATCTTCCCCCAGTCACGAGACTTTGTTTACAATCTGACAGCTGGAAGCAAAGGAAAGCCCTCCGAGTCCAAACTCATATGGCTATGGTGATCATACCAAATGCCTGCCCTGGCTCCTGCCCGTTAGAGTATAGGGGACAAACCAGGGGACTTTACTTCCCCTTGACACCGTCGGTTACTTACAAAAAAAACACCTAAATGTAAATATACTTGTTATTGTGCTTCTGTCTTTCTGTGTCTTTTACTCTGCTCCGTAAACTCCCTCACCCTCGCTCTCTTTTCTTGATCGCCCTCTCACGGAGAACACTTCACTGTCCCGCTTTATTGTAGGATTTCTGCCATGTCTCCACTTCAGCTTGACCATCTCTGTTATTAAGTTATGGAATTCTAAATAAATAAGTAATTAGATACCTTACCGTTACTACGCTCATAAAGAATGATAAGAATAATGCGTATTGAGCTGGTTTAATTAATTAGTGAGTTTATTTAAGGTAATTATAGAAGCCCTATGTTATCAGTAGCCTATGTCTGCACAGCAGTAACAACGGTACATTAAAACATAATTGTCCCCATTGTTTCTTTAATAGTTAGGCTACTAACATTAGATATTTTAATGAGATATGGACCGCAACAAAAAATGTGCCTGAATAACGAATGTAGCAGTTGGACATAAAAGTCAACTGAGTGTCACTTGCAATGACAGTGTTGTGTTTTTATTTTATGAGTTTATGTTAGAATTTTCAAAAGGTCTTGTGGTTTTTTTCACAAGAGGCCCTTTTTCCAGTTTAGAACAATAGCCCCTCCAAATGTCTGTGCACGTCCCTGCAATGACTGCTGCATCTGCAAGATCTCTAGTGTCCAGTACAAGAAGATCCACAATGCTCTCTTCACAGCATGGATTGCCCATGTCTTCTATACCAGTTAGTGCTTTAACATCTCGTGCAAATGCCATTTGTGCATGTTTGGTCTGCTCATGGTGCCGGGTGTCAGTCTTTTTTCTCTTCTCAGTGGAGGCCTCAAACTCTCCAACCACACGTGCCATCTCGGGGCCAGACAGCACCCATCGTTGCAGAGCTGCAGGGTTCTCTGTCAGGCCTACAGCATCACTATCACCTTTCACAGAGGCATTGTTCTGCTCGTGGGCTTGGTCAATGGCAATAGCAGAGAAGCTGCATGTCGTCTTCTTCACAGCCTTTCCTTTCAGAAACTGCCCATGGACATCAGGATGGTTATCTTTTAGCACAATCATGTCACGCAAGAGGACTGGTGTCCATCCGGCATAGTGGGTGTGTCCCAGAGCAAGGAACCAAGACACAATCTTGGTCATTTATATAGAGTAGGAAGTCAGCCTCTCTTATTGATCGCACATAGATCATCAACTCTATTTCCAACTACAGGATGATAGACCAGAAGTGGAACTGGGGACATGACACTGCTCTTGTCCACCCGCTACGCCTCCAGGAGGTTGCCAAGTACCTAGAGTGCTGCCATTTCAATGTGAAACCCAACAAACATCACAATAAAATGATCTTCACCGTGAGTTGCTGGCAGGGTCGGCTCTAGAACAAATCGAATGGGGGGGCAATCATTTACCAAGGGGGGGCACACTGCCGTCAACAACCAACACACAAACACCAACGCAACTTAAAAAAACATGCTGTAAAGTCTATTGTTTTTCACACACATTGCAGGGTGTAGTGCTATTGTATAGCGCACCTATGACTTGTGCAGACATGCACGGTTGTGGCATGACCACCAAAACAGAAACATATGGACATAGGCCACCATACAAAAAGTGTGCAAATGTATTTAGTATCCTATCCATGTGAACATGTTTTAGGTGGGGGGTGGACCTAACCTCCTCTAGGGGGGTCTGGGGGCATGCTCCCCCGGGAAGATTATTTTTTAAATATTGAAGTTAAATGAAGGTGCACTTTGAGAGCAACATGAAGAGATCTATGGATAGTCTACATCTCTCAGCATCCATATGAAACACAACTGGAAGCAGATTTACTTTTTCTTCATGGATATTTTACTAATCACTCCCCTTTTAAACTGTATTCTTGTGTTACTGTCCTATAGTATTTCATAACTGTTTTTCCTTTATTCTCTTATTCTTTAATAACTATAATGATCATATAAAGGTATTCCTCGCAAATACTAGTTTACATAAATGGTGACCAAACCGTTTGAGACCCACTGAGATAACTTACACTAAAGTTAACTATCTAAACACTGAGAGAGTCCTTACCTCACTGAGCTGATGTTATAAGATCCTCTCAGTCTGACAGGAGAGGACTCTCCTCCACCTTGGTGTAGAAACAGCTCTTTATATCCGTTAGCAAAGCTAGCTAACCAGATGCTAACAACAACATTCCACGTTACCGCTCGCGCACTCACAAGATGCGCTCGTGCCACACACACACACACACACACACACACACACACACACACACACACACACACACACACACACACACACACACACACACACACACACACACACACACACACACACACACACACACACACACACACACACACAGAGCCGAGCTTGAATGAAACACAGAGACCCAGAAGTAGGCTACTTGTACTGTACTGTATATCATATTATTTTCGATGGCTTTACTGTATAATCAGTGTGAACAGATGAACAGATCGCCACTGGGCTTTCATCTAAACGCACAGCCACGTAATGATAACAAAACAAAGGTCGGGGGTCATTGGTCAAGCAACACACCAATCAGAGAGCAGCAGTGAGCACACCTCAGGCTGTGTTTTATATTTGTATTCTTTATTTCTGATGTATTTCACACAAAACGTTTTCACTTATATGATTTAAAAAATTAAAAAAACGGCAAAGTGGCAAGGCTTGCCCACCCTGCGTTGGGGGGGGCACAGTGACTCATTTGGGGGGGCATGGCCCGCGAATGACCCCCCATGACGCTGACCCTGGTTGCTGGCCAGCTCCACTGGGTTTGTTTTGCCTCAGCGTATAGAGGTCGATCCAGAGTAATGATTGGTATCCGACCAGGATTCAGAATCTCCAATGCCTGCCTTACCACATCCATGGAATGACGAATCATGGCCATAGATTTGGCCTGGTCGTAGAAGTAGAGAAGTGAGTGTGACAGTGCTCTCTGGTATTGTATGACCGCACTAGCATCCAGGAGTCAGTCAATCAGGCACGCAAGCAGCTCTTCACCCAGAAAGATATAACAATTGAAGGACTCCCCCCAACATAAGCAGCATTGATTCAGCACACAAAGAGAGCTGCCTTCCAAGCTGGTCACTGCTGGGGACAGATGATGTTTGCAGCCCCTGAACTCCCATCCCCAGGTGACTGGATGCAAAAAGGGCTGCAGTGGACCATTTTCAAATGTGTCAAGGCAGCAATTCAGTGCACTGCCCTTGCTACTGTGGGGGACTGTGTTTTCAGGACTAACTCTGCATTTAGTTGAAAACCTGTAATATTACATATATATTATGTAACATGTATTACTTCACCATAATAAATATGTTAATGGTTTTACTGTGTATTTTGTTCCCTGAATACCAGATACATGGATTTAGCTACAGTCTAGCATGTTGTAAATAGTACCACTGCATTCCTCATCCTTGAAAATGTAGGATTAGCCACCAGAATCAATATCCTAGGTGGTCTAGATCCTAAGCTACTGGTAAAATAACAACCAATGGACAAATATGCGATGGCCCTATAGCCAAAAATCTTCCTTAGGGCATGCTCTAACAGTGAGCCAAAGTTCATGTTTTTATCATCAAAAGCACAATTATTTCAGATATGTCACATATCTGCTGTACTAAAAGAAAAAAAAATACACACATACAAGGTCATCATCTTAACAGTTTGTTATGGTCATCGAGTCATCCATGAGCAGAGCATCAAGTTGGCATGCCTATTACAGCTGAATGCGGCGATTACCATTTTGTTCAGGAAAACGCCTCACAAACTGATTAAGATCAACAGCTTTAGTGCGTTTTGATTCAATGCTGAGTGCAGCCAAACTTGACAGTCTCTTCTCTGTCATTGTAGACCGCAAATAGCTCATTCCTTCCGTCTACTTGAGTCCGAATGCTTCTCGTTTTACGCCGTCACCCCGTTCAAATGAAATAGCAGCCAATCATATTTCCAAGCTCGTGCCAGGGCCAGTGGAGGGGTTACAAGACTTGCGTCTTGTGCTGCATTCACTTGCACTCGGACATTAGAGATTTTCTCTCATAAATGTCCGATGAGCCATAACTTTTCTTCCAAAACAAAGATGCCAACTGGGGTGGCAGCTGGGGTGGCAAGGCTATTTTTCAGGGTGGCACCCCATGCCACCCTGGTAGATCCGCCCCTGCATACAAGTACATCAGGTTTCATAGAGCCAAAACATTTCAAGTGCTACTCAACTGGCTTTAGATAAGCCAGTCCTTTATTAGTATATAAGTGCTTTGTTAGTCATTCTATAACATTATGACCACCTGCTTAATGTCGTGAACAGGGCCGTCCCTCCCTACAGGCCGATCACGCAGACTGCGTGGGGCCTCATCTTGCGGAGGGCGCCTCAACTGAGCCGCAAATGCGGCTCACCTATGCGCTTACGCGGCGCAATTAGTGCGGCGCGGCACGGTTTCGACGCTGCGAGGCTCCACTAGCACTTGGCACATTCAACCCTGTCGACGCTCGCGAAACAGAGGGCCTCATCATATAACTTTGCGTGGGGCCTCAAGTTGGCCGGGGATGGCCCTGATCGTGTACGTCCCTCTTTTCCAAAACAGCCCTGACCCATGGAGGCAAGGACTTCATTACACCTATGAGTGTCTGTGTTATCAGGCAACAAGACGTTAGCTGCAGATCCTTTAAAGGTCTCCCATCATGCAAAATGCACTTTGTGATGTCTTTTATACATAACCATGTGTCCCCGGTGTGTCCCCGGTGTGTCCCTGGTGTGTCCCCGGTGTGTCCCCGATGTCAGGAGACTCACAAAGTGTCCGAAAATAACCCCTCTCTCTTCTCCTCTGTACCCACATCTCTAGAAACGGGGGAACAACGGAGCTGATCCAGATTTGCAGACTTTTTTTCCAGCAACTGACCCAAAATCATCACTTTAGTATCAGCTGAAATATAGGAGGATGAGGCTAGAATGCATGATCTGTTTGGTATTTTGAGCAAAACACTTCATAGACATGTTTTTTATACTTTTTTCATATATCTGAGACCTATGCTATATGTGTGTAAAGGTGTGTGAAGAGGCATGTGAACAGGTGTGTGTGAAGCCCCAGACACACCAAACTGACACCAAAGAACACGTCCCGACGGACCCGACTGTTGCGTCGCCTCGCGTCTCCTGCGTCTTGTCCAACAGTCGCTCTGGAACACACCGCAAAGACTTCAGCCGACGGCCAAGAAGCACGTACGCACTGCGTATGCGTGAGTGGCAATAACTCTCCTTACCAGCAGGTGGCGGTAGTGTGTATTCGTCATTCAAAACAGGCAACCGGAAGACAGACTGCGTGATATAAACAAACAACAAATAGTGTGCGTTCCATTTTCACTCTCGTCCATCACCGACTGTTTCACATAACGACTTATCGAAAACATGTTTAGTGCGGTACTGGAAAATGAAAAATAATAGCCGTCTGTGTGTGCCTTCTTCACTTCCGTTTTCGCTTCACATGCACTGATTCGCTAGCAAACGCCAATCGGAGTGATTTATTTGACCGACAGCCATTGGGCGACAGACTCCCGATTCAACATGTCGAATCGGCCGCGGTGGACACACCAATCTGAGTAGGGCGACAGGACGCTCATCGTCGGCCAGACATCCATCGACGGCCAAAATCGGCTTGGTGTGTCCGGGGCTTGAGGTGTGTGTGTGGTTAACTGTAGCAGCCTAAGCTCGCTCTTTAGCAGGTCTAAGGAAAGTAAACATTAAGGCGGTGTGCAAAAGGCTCTGCTGCTCTGAAACAAAGAGCTCTACACCCCTGACTTTGAAATATAACTCAATGTATTTCCTGTCATTTCCACACGTTAACAGAACAGTCTGCAATTACATGGCGGTTCACTTCCTCCTTTGTGCACTGGTAACTTTAATGAGAACTAACCGCCCAACAATGTCCCTTCAGGGCCTCCGTAGTATATCAGTCACTCTCGCCCTGTTTCCTTGAATTATTGGAGAGAACGTACATCTCTCTAAAGTGAATGGACTACAAATAACAGCAAAACTCTTGATTTATTTTATAATTACATCTGCATTTTGTAGTGTTATATTTTCCTTCAGAAGTACACACATACACACTTATGCTGACGACATGCTCCTTCATGTAAGTCATTTTTAATAGTTTGCACTAAATGGATGAATTTAAGTAAAGTTTTTGAGACACAATTCTATTTCTGGCGGTGAGTTGTGCTGCGGCCTCGGCTTGTTGACTGACTGCGGCTCAAAGATCATGTTGACGAGGATTTCATAATACTAGAAACCCCCTGAATGGACTAGATGTTGATCCTGAGAGCGGCTCAACTTCACACGTGATTTAAAATGTCCATCCGTCTGTTTGTTGTCTGTCTGGGGATTTCTCCTCAGGTCATTAAACAGGAATCATTGATATAGTGGCCTTGAAGCTGAAACTACAATACAATGCTGTTTTAGTGTTTAAATATTATCTTATTAGCTGAAATGTCATGTTTTCTCTTTTGCCTTAAAAACATTTTGTGTGTGTTTCTGAAATCTTGATGTGTTTTCACCTTCATAAACGTCTGTCTTCTGTTTCATCGTTTATTACAAACCAACTTATCAATCAGACTCACTTTGATGGAGTAAAATACAAAGCCTTTCAATGTATCATTGTTTTTAATCCTATATATAAAATACTATATGCATTTCCATATATGATAAATATAAAAATAGAAACAGGAGCAGTCAGTCCCAGCTGCCACCTGATTGGTCGAACAATGCTGTGGCATCAGGAGAACAGGAAGTGGTCTTCAGGGGAACAGGAAGTGGTCCTGCTGGAAGGTGCTGGAGCTGCTGGCGCTGACGCCGCCCGGCAGGTAGGAGAGATGGAGGATCGGCAGCTGAACGGAGAGACGCCGCTGCACGCTGACAGGAGACACCACACAACTGTTAAAACTACAAATCACACTAAAAAACTACAAATCTGGATGCAAAGGATATGTGTGTAACATCCAGTCAGAATAGAGTGGTGCAGGGATGACCTATTTGTGTTGGCCGACCCAGAGGTAAGCTGTAAGCACACTGTAGTTTATCGTATCATTTCACGTATTTATTGTCGTACGTTTTTTAGGTTCATTTGTATATTTAGATTTAAATCGTGTAAATAGTTGTCTTTATTGTTTTCTATGCTAAATAACTTTATGTTTGCAACCTCAAAGCTTATTCCTTGAATGTGTAAACGTACCTGTCAATAACCTTTATCCTGAAATCAAAGTGACTTGATATTGATTTTATGTAATTGTGGATTGCAGTCCTGTATTAGTACTTGTGTTAAAGTGACTGATTGTTTCCTCCATCACCGGGCTATGAGGTGAATGTTCTTTGCACTCACTGTTCTAGGGAGTTGATGCTGTCGGGACTCGAGGGTTTCCCCCCCGAGTTTCTGTCCTCTGAGCACACCTGAGCTGCATGAGACCAGCGAACACACCTGGCTCGACCTGCAGGAGGAACACACCAAGGAGAACTGTCATTATCACAGAGAGAACAGGTTCCATCAGGAAGGAACACTGGAGAACTGTCATTATCACAGAGAGAACAGGTTCCATCAGGAAGGAACACTGGAGAACTGTCATTATCACAGAGAGAACAGGTTCCATCAGGAAGGAACACTGGAGAACTGTCATTATCACAGAGAGAACAGGTTCCATCAGGAAGGAACACTGGAGAACTGTAATTATCACAGAGAGAACAGGTTCCATCAGGAAGGAACACTGGAAAACTGTCATTATCACAGAGAGAACAGGTTCCATCAGGAAGGAACACTGGAAAACTGTCATTATCACAGGAGAGAACAGGTTCCATCAGGAAGGAACACTGGAAAACTGTCATTATCACAGAGAGAACAGGTTCCATCAGGAAGGAACACTGGAAAACTGTCATTATCACAGGAGAGAACAGGTTCCATCAGGAAGGAACACTGGAAAACTGTCATTATCACAGAGAGAACAGGTTCCATCAGGAAGGAACACTGGAGAACTGTCATTATCACAGAGAGAACAGGTTCAATCAGGAAGGAACACTGGAGAACTGTCATTATCACAGAGAGAACAGGTTCCATCAGGAAGGAACACTGGAGAACTGTCATTATCACAGAGAGAACAGGTTCCATCAGGAAGGAACACTGGAGAACTACCATTATCACAGAGAGAACAGGTTCCATCAGGAAGGAACACTGGAGAACTGTCATTATCACAGGAGAGAACAGGTTCCATCAGGAAGGAACACTGGAGAACTGTCATTATCACAGAGAGAACAGGTTCCATCAGGAAGGAACACTGGAGAACTGCCATTATCACAGGAGAGAACAGGTTCCATCAGGAAGGAACACTGGAGAACTGTCATTATCACAGGAGAGAACAGGTTCCATCAGGAAGGAACACTGGAGAACTGTCATTATCACAGAGAGAACAGGTTCCATCAGGAAGGAACACTGGAGAACTGTCATTATCACAGAGAGAACAGGTTCCATCAGGAAGGAACACTGGAGAACTGTCATTATCACAGAGAGAACAGGTTCCATCAGGAAGGAACACTGGAGAACTGTCATTATCACAGAGAGAACAGGTTCCATCAGGAAGGAACACTGGATAACTGTCATTATCACAGGAGAGAACAGGTTCCATCAGGAAAGAACACTGGAGAACTGTCATCATCACAGGAGAGAACAGGTTCCGTCAGGAAGGAACACTGGAGAACTGTCATTATCACAGAGAGAACAGGTTCCATCAGGAAGGAACACTGGAGAACTGTCATTATCACAGAGAGAACAGGTTCCATCAGGAAGGAACACTGGAGAACTGTCATTATCACAGAGAGAACAGGTTCCATCAGGAAGGAACACTGGATAACTGTCATTATCACAGAGAGAACAGGTTCCATCAGGAAGGAACACTGGAGAACTGCCATTATCACAGAGAGAACAGGTTCCATCAGGAAGGAACACTGGAGAACTGTCATTATCACAGAGAGAACAGGTTCCATCAGGAAGGAACACTGGAGAACTGTCATTATCACAGAGAGAACAGGTTCCATCAGGAAGGAACACTGGAGAACTGTCATTATCACAGAGCGAACAGGTTCCATCAGGAAGGAACACTGGAGAACTGTCATCATCACAGGAGAGAACAGGTTCCATCAGGAAGGAACACTGGAGAACTGCCATTATCACAGAGAGAACAGGTTCCATCAGGAAGGAACACTGGAGAACTGCCATTATCACAGAGAGAACAGGTGCCATCAGGAAGGAACACTGGAGAACTGTCATTATAACAGAGAGAACCGGTTCCATCAGGAAGGAACACTGGAGAACTGCCATTATCACAGGAGAGAACAGGTTCCATCAGGAAGGAACACTGGAGAACTGTCATTATCACAGAGAGAACAGGTTCCATCAGGAAGGAACACTGGAGAACTGTCATTATCACAGAGAGAACAGGTTCCATCAGGAAGGAACACTGGAGAACTGTCATTATCATAGAGAGAACAGGTTCCATCAGGAAGGAACACTGGAGAACTGTCATTATCACAGAGAGAACAGGTTCCATCAGGAAGGAACACTGGATAACTGTCATTATCACAGGAGAGAACAGGTTCCATCAGGAAGGAACACTGGAGAACTGTCATTATCACAGAGAGAACAGGTTCCATCAGGAAGGAACACTGGAGACCTGTCATTATCACAGGAGAGAACAGGTTCCATCAGGAAGGAACACTGGAGAACTGTCATTATCACAGGAGAGAACAGGTTCCATCAGGAAGGAACACTGGAGAACTGTCATCATCACAGAGAGAACAGGTTCCATCAGGAAGGAACACTGGAGAACTGTCATTATCACAGAGAGAACAGGTTCCATCAGGAAGGAACACTGGAGAACTGTCATTATCACAGAGAGAATAGGTTCCATCAGGAAGGAACACTGGAGAACTGTCATTATCACAGAGAGAATAGGTTCCATCAGGAAGGAACACTGGAGAACTGTCATTATCACAGAGAGAACAGGTTCCATCATGAAGGAACACTGGAGAACTGTCATTATCACAGAGAGAACAGGTTCCATCAGGAAGGAACACTGGAGAACTGTCATTATCACAGAGAGAACAGGTTCCATCAGGAAGGAACACTGGAGAACTGTCATTATCACAGAGAGAACAGGTTCCATCAGGAAGGAACACTGGAGAACTGCCATTATCACAGGAGAGAACAGGTTCCATCAGGAAGGAACACTGGAGAACTTGTCACTATCACAGGAGAGAACAGGTTCCATCAGGAAGGAACACTGGAGAACTTGTCATTATCACAGGAGAGAACAGGTTCCATCAGGAAGGAACACTGGAGAACTGTCATTATCACAGAGAGAACAGGTTCCATCAGGAAGGAACACTGGAGAACTGTCATTATCACAGAGAGAACAGGTTCCATCAGGAAGGAACACTGGAGAACTGTCATCATCACAGAGAGAACAGGTTCCATCAGGAAGGAACACTGGAGAACTGTCATTATCACAGAGAGAACAGGTTCCATCAGGAAGGAACACTGGAGAACTGTCATTATCACAGAGAGAATAGGTTCCATCAGGAAGGAACACTGGAGAACTGTCATTATCACAGAGAGAATAGGTTCCATCAGGAAGGAACACTGGAGAACTGTCATTATCACAGAGAGAATAGGTTCCATCAGGAAGGAACACTGGAGAACTGTCATTATCACAGAGAGAACAGGTTCCATCATGAAGGAACACTGGAGAACTGCCATTATCACAGAGAGAACAGGTTCCATCAGGAAGGAACACTGGAGAACTGTCATTATCACAGAGAGAACAGGTTCCATCAGGAAGGAACACTGGAGAACTGTCATTATCACAGAGAGAACAGGTTCCATCAGGAAGGAACACTGGAGAACTGTCATTATCACAGAGAGAACAGGTTCCATCAGGAAGGAACACTGGAGAACTGCCATTATCACAGGAGAGAACAGGTTCCATCAGGAAGGAACACTGGAGAATTGTCACTATCACAGAGAGAACAGGTTCCATCAGGAAGGAACACTGGAGAACTGTCATTATCACAGGAGAGAACAGGTTCCATCAGGAAGGAACACTGGAGAACTGTCATTATCACAGAGAGAACAGGTTCCATCAGGAAGGAACACTGGAGAACTGTCATTATCACAGAGAGAACAGGTTCCATCAGGAAGGAACACTGGAGAACTGTCATCATCACAGAGAGAACAGGTTCCATCAGGAAGGAACACTGGAGAACTGTCATCATCACAGAGAGAACAGGTTCCATCAGGAAGGAACACTGGAGAACTGTCATTATCACAGAGAGAACAGGTTCCATCAGGAAGGAACACTGGAGAACTGTCATTATCACAGAGAGAACAGGTTCCATCAGGAAGGAACACTGGAGAACTGTCATTATCACAGAGAGAACAGGTTCCATCAGGAAGGAACACTGGAGAACTGTCATTATCACAGGAGAGAACAGCTTCCATCAGGAAGGAACACTGGAGAACTGTCATTATCACAGAGAGAACAGGTTCTATCAGGAAGGAACACTGGAGAACTGTCATTATCACAGAGAGAACAGGTTCCATCAGGAAGGAACACTGGAGAACTGTCATTATCACAGGAGAGAACAGGTTCCATCAGGAAGGAACACTGGAGAACTGTCATTATCACAGAGAGAACAGGTTCTATCAGGAAGGAACACTGGAGAACTGTCATTATCACAGAGAGAACAGGTTCCATCAGGAAGGAACACTGGAGAACTGTCATTATCACAGGAGAGAACAGGTTCCATCAGGAAGGAACACTGGAGAACTGTCATTATCACAGAGAGAACAGGTTCCATCAGGAAGGAACACTGGAGAACTGCCATTATCACAGGAGAGAACAGGTTCCATCATGAAGGAACACTGGAGAACTGTAGCAGTGCATCGTCTGAAGAGTTTAAATGTATTCCTTAAGGCTAGCAGCTTCCTTCCTCCATAAACTGACTGTCGCGTCTTCATTCCCTTGTTCCATTAAAAACAAAGGTATATCAACTGCAGCTGTGAACATGACAGGATGTGTGATTACCTAGAAGAGCATCAGGACTGTTTGAGGCAGATGATAGCTATGTGATTAACATGATGATTCAGCCTCTATGGAGAGAGACATCAAGCATGCTCATTTCTGACGTGGAGCTAATCTGAAGTAACCATTGAATACTGCTTTCTATTCCTCCATCTTGTGACTGTGTAACTCCCTCTCTTGGATATCAGCATGTGAAGGACACTGTTCAGGAACTAGTCTCTGTATGTGATGACTCCTTCCATCTGGAGAGGATCACAGATACATGGATCCTGAGGTTCAAGCTCAAGCCGGGGACGAGTATGATTTTTGTGCGGGGAACCCCTATTATACATTGCAACACATTCTCACTCCCAACTCGGCCTATGTTGACTTTATGTCAGGGTCCCTGTCGTCACTTTCCAACACAAGGGGGGCCCTTTAGTGTCGAATTTCAACTTTCGGGGAGTCCCATTGACTTGCAAAGAGCTCCCTGAAAGTATGTAGTAGAAGAGTTGGGATTGCGGAGAAATGCTCTCTGCAGATCCATTCTCACAGCGTTTATCAACCTGTTTCTAACTCAATATCAAGCCACACTTATTGTGTTTACTTCTTTATTTTAATTGAATAATGTAGGACTTGTGTTGCCGTCAGTTATGGGGAGAGTGGGGGCTCAGAAAACTGAAGTCTGTATTGTTTCATCGTTTTTTCCTTCTAATTTTGTATTCTTTTCTAAACCACACACTGTTATTTACTCAACAATAACACATAACTATCCTTGTGTTTATTTATTTGTTTGATTAATAAACACAAGTTGGAGTCCGTCAGGACCGAGGGTCGGAGCAGCTCATAGTAGTTGCTTCAGAGAATTTTACACCCGGACGTAAGTATTCTCTCCGCTTCGCTTGACAAACCCCGTGATAGTCCTCAAGCTCTGTGATTGGAGAGTGTGCTCCGAGGGTTACGCGGAGCATCAAACAGCACTTGAAATGGGATGGAACCACGGCAGACTGTCCAAAACTGCATTTGAACGGGTCCACCGCGTCCCCCCCTCCCCCACCCCGTCCCCAGAACTACACATGCTGGCTATTGTGTTTCGCAACATGTTCTCTATCTATGGCTCGTCTCTACTGGGAGTTGTAGTTTTAAAAGACGTTTTCGTATTTCCCATAATAAGAAGTTGCCAGTATTAAACTGTGAACATCCCTGGAGGTTTAGGGGATAGGAAACACTCACATTTAAAACATATAATTAATAAATGGGTGAAAATTGCTTGTGCCCATAATGGGCAGCATTAATATATATACCCACATGCCAGCTAAGGTCAGAAGAGCTTTATTTAACAGCTGGTCTTATGTCTGAGACCCCTCCTGTTGTTCATTGATAAACCTGAAACATGCACTTGTCAAGGTTCAGAGGCACATTTTGCAAATCTGGCAGTAGCCATCGATCATCTTAAGATAAGATATACTTTATTGATCCCAAGTTGGAAACATTTGCGTTACATCAGCATGTGTAACAGTTGTAAATATGCAGTGGTGTTTATTTGTAAATCATTTAGTATAATCACACAAATTCTGTGTTTTATATTTAATAATTCTGTGTTCTTTATTTATTGATTGTTCAATACCTGACAAGGTCGGTGATGAAATACTTGGGTCGCAGGTTCCTCAACAAGAGATCTATCAATATGTGTGTACCTCCACCATTAAACTGTCATTCTGCACAGTTCTTATACTATCTACATACATCTTATAAGAGTATAATACATATCTATAATATCAGTTAAAATAAGTGCTTCAACATAGTTAACATTGCTGGAAAGCAATACATTAGACGTTAAGTACTTTGTCAGGCTTAATATTTATCTGTAGATACCCCCAAAGCTGTTTTCTTATTTGAAAGAAGACCTTAACCTAAAGTATTCTTTAACGTGTTAATAAAGGTTAATTAGTTTGTCTGTTTTGCTCATCCTCATATTAATATCTTTTTTAACATCAGGCACTAAACTGTTTTATTGTTGAGATCACTTACAGTATCTTCTTGATATTTTATATTCTATATTTCTATCATTGACCTTCTACGTTCCCCCTAATTTGTAAGTACTCTTAATATTTTTATGTTTTCATCAAATATAACATATCAACAAAAAAATGCAATAACGTGCTTTAACCACTAGGCGGATAGAGCACTCAGGTTTACAGTTAACACAATAAAATATGCTGCTGTTTCCAGTTTAGTTTATGAAGGATGTATTTTGTTATCCACACATATATTGTTTTTATATTTGAAACACCAAACAGACAGAAAAGATGGTTTTATCATGACCCAGTGGTCTAGTTAATAAAACATATATTATCAAACATATTATTAAAATGAACTCTTATTTTGAAAATACAGCTTCCTGTGTTCGAATGAGCTGCTCCGACCCTCGGTCCTGACGGACTCCAAAAGTCCGACATTATACAATCAAACAAATAAATAAACACAAGGATAATTATGTGTTATTGAGTAAATAACAGTGTGGTTTAGAAAAGAATCCAAAATTAGAAGGAAAAAACGATGAAACAATACAGACTTCAGTTTTCTGAGCCCCTACTCTCCCCATAACTGACGGCAACACAAGTCCTACATTATTCAATTAAAATAAAGAAGTAAAATCAATAAGTGTGGCTTGATATTGAGTCAGAAAAAGGTTGATAAACGCTGTGAGAATGGATCTGCAGAGAGCATTTCCCAACTCGTCTATTACCAACGTTCAGGGAGCTCTATGCAAGTCAATGGAACGCCCTGATAGTTGAAACTCGACGCTAAAGCCCCCCCCTTGCGTTGGAAAGTGACGACAGGGACCCTGACATAACGTCAACATAGGCCGAGCTGGGAGGGAGAATGTGTTGAACATTTCTATCAAAAAACGTTGGGGTCTCAATATTTCCAGGTTCGCAGAACTCGACTATCAGTCATCAAGATGAAGTTTGCTCTGGTGTCTGACTCCATGTTTACCGTTGTTTAGGGCAGCGTGCTGCAGCCGGGGCTCAGAGTCTCTCAGCTGCAGGGTGAGGGTCTCTATGTCTGCATCCAGCTGCAGGGACACACATCGCAGGGTTAATACACACACACACACACACACACACACACACACACACACACACACACACACACACACACACACACACACACACACACACATTCCATGTATACATCACTTCATGGGACATTACATTGACTTACATGCATTTCCTGGAGACTTATCCTAACCTTAACCATAACCAACACATGCCTAACCCTAACCCTTACCCTTAACCTTAACCTTACCCTAACCCTAACCCTAAACCTAACCAAGTCTTCACCCTAAAATTAATGATTCCCCTTATGGGGACCTCCATTTTTTCCCCATAAGGACGGCGAGTCCCCACACGCGACTGTGTAAACAGATGTAGGCCCCACACACACACACACACACACACACACACACACACACACACACACACACACACACACACACACACACACACACACACACACACACACACACACACACACACACACACACACACACACACACACACACACACACACACACACACACACACACACACACACACACACACACACACACACACACACACACTAAATGCGGCTTCATTTGCCATTTGTCTCTGCATCCTCACCTGAGCCGTGTGACTCTTCAGCTGCTGGTTGAACCTGATCAGAAGCTTCTTATCGTCTTCCTCCTCGTCTTCCTCCTCCTTCTCTTCTTCTTCAGCTTCTTTTTCTTCTTCTTCTTCTGCAGTTTCAATCTGCGTCTCTGAAGGCTTCTGCTGCTCGCTGTTTTTCACACATACTTTCCAGAACTGCAAAAAAAACAAAAACCACAGGCAACATGTGAAAGGACTTCCTTACACTAACACGTCTACTTTCACACTATCGTGGAAAGAAAACCTTCCATCTGAAAGTAACAGTACAACAGGAGAGAGAGATGCAGACACCAACACCAACAAAGTGGATCAAAAGTAGACGAGTTAATAAACAACAAAGGACGCACATTTTAAGATAATGGTGATCAACGAAGTCATCAAACAACTGTCGAGCAGCAAAGACACATGGAGTTACTGAGAGTAACGTTAGAACAGGGATCACCAACTACATTTGTCCAAGGGCCAAAATTATTCCTAGAGACACTTTCAGGGGCCAGCGATTTGGAAGTTGTTGACCCGGGGGGGGGGTTGGGGGGGGGGTGCTAGTGGAGCACGCTCATGGACTGTCAACCTGCTGGCAGCGGGGCTACTGCGGAGCGCATAAAGCAGACTCTTCAAGCTAACGAAGGATCACTTCTTCTTCAGGGCAGGGAGGGCTACGCAGTACGTAGGCTACTGTCCCGCAGCTGCTGCCTCTCTGTTGGACTCCGGTACTGCACATTACTCACGAGACGTTGTAAAACATTTTTTAGTGGGGGGCGAACGCAGTAACGGCCCGTCCACACTACAGCTTAAAAAAAAGCATGGAGCTGGGCGCGTCTGAAGCTCGACCAACAACCAATCACATGAATCTCCCGCCCCTGACACACAAGCAGCTGTTTGATTGGCTAGAGCTTGTACTGGCATATGATTTGATTGGCTGGCGCTGGCTACTCCGGCGTCTCCGGCGTCAGAAGTTGAACATTCAACTTCTGACGCCGGAGACGCCGGAGACGGACCGCTATGCTACCCACAATTCAGTTCGGCGAAAAGCGAGGCAACGTGACGTCACCCCATTCAAAGTGAATGGGCAGATGCGTTGGAAACCGTTTTTGAAGCTGTCGAAGCTGTAGTGTGGACGGGCCGTAACCACTCCGCCAGCGCCACAGCGCCAGTGCCGGATGAGAATGTCAGTTGATGGTCACTGCGTTAGAAGATGGCGAGCCCAATCAGTCAGAAAAGCATTCCACGGTCCGGAATAAAAAAGGTATTTTTCCAAAAATGAGTCTTGAAAAAAGGTCGTCTTCTATTCGGGTCATTACGGTAAGTACACACATATGACGATCAGATGTTCTTACTCTGAGCTGGGGTGTGAACATCAGGCTGAGGATGCAGATGTTGCAGCAGAGGATGATGGCGCTGCGCAGACAGAAGTGCAGTGAAGGATTGTGGGTAGTGAGGAGTGAGGCTGCGGCTCCTGCGACACTGAACAGCGTCAGAGAGAACATGCTGAGCGTCAGAGAGAAACTGCTGACCTCCGACCTCCTGATGACCTCCGTCCTCCTGATGCTCCACGCCACGAAACAGCCCAGACCCTGCAGGACACAACATGTAGATTCACCTGAGACGTTACATTTCAAAATAAGAGTCTCTTTATTTAGCTTTTGATTTCATTTAATATCATTAGACAAGGACACTTTACATTTCAAAATAAGAGTCTCTTTGTTTAGCTTCTATCAACATTTAGTAACTTTCGACAAGCAACTGTGGCATTTCAAAATAAGAGTTGATTACTAGCTTATATATTAATTTAATAACTTCAGACAGTCAAATGTGGTATTTCAAAATAAGAGTCTCTTTGTTTAGCTTTTATCTTAATTTGTGGCATTTCAAAATAAGAGTCTTTACTTTGATTCTTCCAAAAGCGGATTTTCAAAATAAGAGTCTAATTATGTTATATATATTTATTAGTGGCAATTCCAAATAAGAGTCCAGCCTCAGGTTAAAATAACGTGTCACTGTGCTGCTATATCTTGTGTGTGTGTGTGTGTGTGTGTGTGTGTGTGTGTGTGTGTGTGTGTGTGTGTGTGTGTGTGTGTGTGTGTGTGTGTGTGTGTGTGTGTGTGTGTGTGTGTACTGACCATCAGAGGAGCTTTGTACCCACAGAGTGCGATGGTCCACAGCTCCATGTTGGTGCTGGAGCAGGTTTCAGAGAACGGTCGGATCACAACGTCCTGCTCTGAAGACACACTCTGACACACACACACACACACACACACACACACACACACACACACACACAATATGCAAATTAGGCAATGACGTAATTTAGCGACTTTAGGTTTGCGTTAAAAAATAATAATAAACATATTTGTAAAGTGGGGGGACACAAACGGGATTTCGAAAAGTGCTGGGGACATGTCCCCCCTGGAGATTACGCCATGCGTGAGTGTGCGTCAAGTGGTATAAATATGCAAGTTACAACACACAGAGTAAAGCTCTGCCCCTCATGTGCTGTACAGGCTGATGGGCTGTTCAATGGGGCTGATGTGATGTGTAGATTCTGCCAGAAGGGAAATCAGCGGGGAGGTGCCACATTGCTTTTCTTCCCGACTGCAACGCTGGTCCCGCAAATCAAGCAAGAACGTAATTGGACGATATTCATTGTGGGGGGAGGAGGGGTGTTAGATATAGAGTTGTAGTAAGTAGATAGAGTTCGCTATGATTTAGGTTTCGTTTATGCATAGGGTAGATTCTTTTAATTACATTTCCTTTTTTGTAGCCTATTTTATACATTTTGGATTTTCTTGGCGAGCTATTTTTAGAACGTGCCCGGCGGGCGCCTCACGTTGCCCCTGCGGGCGACTGAGTGCCCGCGGGCACCGTGTTGGCTACCCCTGATTTACATGAACTAACACCTATAGAACACACTACAGCACTGGAAGAAAATGCTGCTCCAAAAACAAGTCAATATATAATAAAAACAAGGTGTTTTCTCTTTTAATAAGTGAACAAATCTGCCAATAGAACAAGTACAAAATGGCGTGGTGAGAGTTCTTGAAGTAAAGACGGGATAATTAGATAAATGAGATCTTGCGTTTAGCTGGGGAAACTTATTTTGAACTATATTTGACCAGAATCTGGGAATTTGTAACAAAAAAGGCAGAAATGCTTAGATTCTGTTTCCTGATGTTAGCTGGAGATGTTCCTCTAAAATAAGATGTTTTTAAGAGACTTTGACTTCAAAAGATGCTTAAGATGCCTTGTCTAAAAACAAGACTTCAGTTTTTAAGTCTGATATCAAGTGTAACGACATATTCTGACTAGAAATTAGACAAATATACAAGATTTGAAATGTTTGCAGTGAGGAGAGGGAGAACCACAGAAGAAGAACAGGATCTCTTTAGTTGTAATTTAACTGAGGGTTAAAGGAACCTGGAACCTGCCCCCCCCCCCCTCCTCTCATGAGTGTGTTACCTGTTCTCCGTGCTGCAGCTCCTCCCGTCTGAGGGGGTCCAGGATCTGCCAGGTGGATAAAAGGAAGGCGTCCATCAGGAGGAAGCAGAGCAACACGCACAGAGAGCTCCTCCTCCTCTGATGCTGAAACACACAGAGGTTGCCGTCTAATAGTCACTTTCTCTTAGGAACTTTCCTAACGAGTGAAATGACCCGGAGGCGCCTCAGTGACAGCCATGATGAGAGCCATTTGATTCTTTAGACCAGCGGTTCCCAACCTCTTTCTACTCAGGGCTCACTTCAGAATCTAAAAAATGTGTTCGCGGCCCACATTCAACCATAAACAATACGGAGACTGAATACAGTTCTGATTGGTCGTTTCAAAACATGTGACACGTTGTAAATCCAGCAGAACAGACTGCTGTATAATGACAGTTGCTAAGGACTGTAATGACCGTTGCTAAGGACTGTAATGACCGTTGCTAAGGACTGTCATGACCGTTGCTAAGGACTGTAATGACCGTTGCTAAGGACTGTCATGACCGTTGCTAAGGACTGTAATGACCGTTGCTCAGGACTGTCATGACCGTTGCTAAGGACTGTCATGACCGTTGCTAAGGACTGTAATGACCGTTGCTAAGGACTGTAACGACCGTTGCTCAGGAGGGCCGAAAAACACAAAGGAAAAGAGGTTCAAATTAAATAAATCTTAATAATGAAAATGTTTGCACACAAATCATAATGTTTCTGTAATTATTTGGCGGCCCACTTGCAATGCCATCAGGTTGGGAACCGCTGGTCTAACGATCCGATTCTTTTGAACGGCTCTTTGATACGAACGAAGGGAACCGAGTCCTACTTGGTGAGAGCCGTTCTTTTTATCGTTGGTTCACTGCCTGCCATAAATCCTCTAGCCTTTAAAGGAACTTGCTTTCCTGAATGCCAATGTGCCGTAGATGATGGCATAACGCGTGCTGCTTGAGTAGTAGTTTGGCTAAGAGATGTAGCAAGTTATACATTTTCTGTGAGTAAAGTAGATTTCTGGCAATACAGTCAATCATTATCCTGGTGATTATTTTGCAGATAAACCTATTAGCCCCGCCCCCTTAAAAAAAACGGCTCTTTTGAACGGCGCTCGGAAAAGAACGGAGCCATAAGATCCGGCTCCCTTCAAAGAGTCGTAATTCCCATCACTAGGAAACGAGGTTTCAAACTTCCTTTATAACCTCCTTTAGGAACCACTGGACCTCCCTCACCGAAAGGAGAGGAGAAAATGCTGCCCCACAATGCATTGCAGCCGCAGCATTTGCCGTCACTCAACAGTCGGCCGTTCACGGAAACAACCGATTATTACGGAGAAATGATATCATGAAAGTTACGGTGCTTATTAAGCTTTTTAAAACGTATGTGGTAAGTTGCCAAAGTGCTTTGTTCTGAACGTTCATCAGTATTATAATCAAAAAGAGAAATATGAACGTTAGTTTTTACTAAAATGATCAAAGAAAGTCAACATCTCACAGTCTTTACTGAGCTGTGTGGGGTTTGTTCAACTTTTAAAAGATGTTTGAATGGTGATATACACAGTGATAGATGTTAAGGACTAACGTTATAATACATCTTTTCATACGTATATGGATCTTGTGGATTACCGGGGGTTTGGTGCTGTGCAGGGAGTAAAGCCCCCAGCATCTGATGAAGAGCACCGCGAGGACCACCGTGTGTCCCAGAGAGAGGATCCATAGACGCACCTGCAGGGGGAGACGTCCAGGTAAAGGTGGCATTTCAAAATAAGAGTTTTTATTTAGCTTGTGACTTCATTTAAGAACAATAGACAAGCAAACTTTACTTTTCAAAATAAGAGTCTCTTTGTTTGGCTTCAATTTCCATTCAGTAACTTTCGACAAGTAACTGTGGCATTTCAAAATAAAGTTCTTTATTAGCTTATATATTAATGTAATAACTTTAGACAGTCAAATGTGACATTTCAAAATAAGAGTCTTCATTTAGCTTTTATCATAATTTGTGACATTTCAAAATAAGAGTCTCATTGTTTAGCTTCTATCATCATTCAGTAACTTTAGAAAGGCAATTGTGGCATTTCAAAGTAAAAGACCTCAGCATGTAGTTCATCAGGTTTAATGAAGACCCTCCCCCACCCCTAAAAATACTAAGTGTTAAGTTAAAAATGTCCGACAAATATCTGAAAATAATGAGTAAAATATATAAAAAAATCCAAAAGATATATTGTATGAAAAACAGATTGTAAAGAGATACTGGTGCTCAGAGGACGACGCGGTGAGGCTTCGCTGCAGATGAGTTATTGTGAAATAGACATTCTGTAACTCACGGAGCAGAGGGTCTGGAAGACTTCTGGGGACAGCGAGGCTCCGTCCAGCCCGGAGACCATGACGGAGGAGGAGGAGAGGAGGAGGCCGAGCAGCAGCAGCTCCTCCAGACACCCAGCGCACCTGCATTCATCAAACAAGAGGGAGCTCATGTGAGGCGTTATGGGAGGCCGAGCTTTATCCTTGAAATTTTACTTTTTTTTTCAGATTTTGATGTTTTCACAACTTTTCAAAAATATTACTTTTTTACTATAAATGTCAATTTCTTCTCGGATTTTTTTTTCTTTCTGAGAATTTCACTTTTATCTTAGAATTTGAAATGTCTGTGTGTGTGTGTGTGTGTGTGTGTGTGTGTGTGTGTGTGTGTGTGTGTGTGTGTGTGTGTGTGTGTGTGTATAGTTACGCGTGTGTGCAGTGGATGAGGGTGAAGAGGAGGGCGGTCAGAGTGTGTGTGTGTGTGTGGTGTGTGTGTGTGTGTGTGTGTAGTTACGCATGTTTGCGGTGGATGAGGGTGAAGAGGAGGGCGGTCAGAGTGTGTGTGTGTGTGTGTGTGTGTGTGTGTGTGTGTGTGTGTGTGTGTGTGTGTAGTTACGTGTGTGTGCGGTGGATGAGGGTGAAGAGGAGGGCGGTCAGAGTGTGTGTGTGTGTGTGTGTGTGTGTGTGTGTGTGTGTGTGTGTGTGTGGTTACGCGTGTTTGCGGTGGATGAGGGTGAAGAGATGGCCGGTCAGAGCATGAGTGTGTGTGTGTGGTGTGTGTGTGTGTGTGTGTGTGTGTGTGTGTGTGTGTGTGTGTGTGTGTGTGTGTGTGTGTGTGTGTAGTTACGTGTGTGTGTGGTGGATGAGGGTGAAGAGGAGGGCGGTCAGAGTGTGTGTGTGTGTGTGTGTGTGTGTGTGTGTGTGTGTGTGTGTGTGTGTGTGTGTGTGTAGTTACGCATGTTTGCGGTGGATGAGGGTGAAGAGGAGGGCGGTCAGAGTGTGTGTGTGTGTGTGTGTGTGTGTAGTTACGTGTGTTTGCGGTGGATGAGGGTGAAGAGGAGGAAGGTCAGAGTGATGATGATGGTCAGAGCTGCAGCCGACGACACGATGCCGAACATCAGCAGGCCGACGTGGAGACCCTGCTCCAGAACCAGAGTCCGGTCTCTGGCTGCTGCCGGGCCTGAACAACACACCAGACTTTATATATGTGTGTGTGTGTGTGTGTGTGTGTGTGTGTGTGTGTGTGTGTGTGTGTGTGTGTGTGTGTGTGTGTGTGTGTGGACCTTAAAGCCCAAAACAGAGGGTCTGACCTTTGAACCTGAGCAGGTGGTTGATCACTCTGAGCTGCTGGGTGGAGGTGTTGAAGTCTCCGACCAGCACCCCCCCACTGCCTGCTGATCAATAAACACGATCAAACTCTCTTCGTCTTCTTTCTCCTAATCGTCTTTTCATCAATTAAGCATTTTTTGATTTAGAAAATATAAAGTATGCAAAATATAGAATATTGAAATAAAAGGTAATTTTCCCAAAAAACTGTTTTTCAGAATCTCATTTTTTTTGTTTAATTTCACTTTTTTACTCGAAATTTCACTTTTTTCTCAGAATAAGACTTTTTTCTCAGATATTATTTTTGTCTTCGAAATGTCCCTTTTTCTCTCAGAATACTTTTGTTAATAAGGTTTATCAACGTTTCGACATTTTAAACATTTTTTAATTAGGATTTTTTTTTTTTATTGAAGTTATTTCTGAAAACTGAGGAGATATTTTGAAAATGTAATAATACACTTTATTGTTTTTAAGTTTAAATTTGTTGTTATTTTCTAAGTAAAAAAAATGTAACATCTGTAAAAAATGTGTATTTTTTTAAATGAAGTTTTTGAACTAGTTGATTCCTCTGAAACATTTGGGATAAAACACACCGAACAAATGCACCTGAGATCTGGTGCTTTTAGTTGTTTTGATCGAGTGACTCACCTTGAAACTGAAGCAGCTCGATCGACGCCATCCGCTCCCCGTTCCGGAAGAACACCGGACCCTGAAATATAGATTTATAAAGAAGCAGGTATGGTACAGGTGCGTCTTACAGGTGTGTGTGTGTGTTACCGGTGTGTGTTACCGGTGTGTGTTACCGGTGTGTGTTACCGGTGTCTGTTACAGGCTCCTGTTTGTTTTGCTGTACTTGTGAGGACCAGGTATTGAGAAAAACGACCTGTGTGCTCACGGTGACTCCCTGGAAGTGTGTGTTTCAGGTGTGTGTGTGTGTGTGTGTGCTCACGGTGACCCCCTGGAAGTGTGTGTGTTTCAGGTGTGTGTGCTCACGGTGACCCCCTGGAAGTGTGTGTGTTTCAGGTGTGTGTGTGTGTGCTCATGGTGACCCCCTGGAAGTGTGTGTGTTTCAGATGTGTGTGTGTGTGCTCACGGTGACCCCCTGGAAGTGTGTGTGTTTCAGGTGTGTGTGTGCTCACGGTGACCCCCTGGAAGTGTGTGTGTTTCAGGTGTGTGTGTGTGTGTGTGTGTGTGTGTGTGTGTGTGTGTGTGTGTGCTCACGGTGACCCCCTGGAAGTGTGTGTGTTTCAGGTGTGTGTGTGCTCACGGTGACCCCCTGGAAGTGTGTGTGCTTCAGGGCTTCCAGCAGCTTCCTCTGCAGTTCCTCCTCGCTCGAGTTCTTCTGGACGCCGTATTTCTCTCGCAGCTTCACCGCCTCCATCACCTGCGTCAGGGCGATGGCCGCCACCCACACAGAGTCGTAGGCGTAGCCGTGCAGGGGCTCGACCTTTGACCCCTCCAAGGTCATCAGGCGCAGGAACTGCTGAAGAGTCTAGAGACACAGACACGATTATCAAACAGGTGTGTGTTACAGGTGTGTGTTAGAGGTGTGTGTGATACAGGTGTGTGTTACAGGTGTGTGATACAGGTGTGTGTTACAGGTGTGTGGTACAGGTGTGTGTTAGAGGTGTGTGTTACAGGTGTGTGTTACAGGTGTGTGTTACAGGTGTGTGATACAGGTGTGTGTTACAGGTGTGTGTTACAGGTGTGTGTTACAGGTGTGTGTTACAGGTGTGTGTTACAGGTGTGTGGTACAGGTGTGTGGTACAGGTGTGTGTTACAGGTGTGTGGTACAGGTGTGTGTTACAGGTGTGTGGTACAGGTGTGTGTTACAGGTGTGTGTTACAGGTGTGTGTCACAGGTGTGTGGTACAGGTGTGTGTTACAGGTGTGTGATACAGGTGTGTGTTAGAGGTGTGTGTTACAGGTGTGTGATACAGGTGTGTGGTACAGGTGTGTGGTACAGGTGTGTGTTACAGGTGTGTGGTACAGGTGTGTGTTAGAGGTGTGTGTTACAGGTGTGTGATACAGGTGTGTGGTACAGGTGTGTGTTACAGGTGTGTGTCACAGGTGTGTGGTACAGGTGTGTGGTACAGGTGTGTGTTAGAGGTGTGTGTTACAGGTGTGTGATACAGGTGTGTGATACAGGTGTGTGTTACAGGTGTGTGGTACAGGTGTGTGTTACATGTGTGTGTTACAGGTGTGTGTTACAGGTGTGTGGTACAGGTGTGTGTTAGAGGTGTGTGTTACAGGTGTGTGTTACAGGTGTGTGGTACAGGTGTGTGTTACAGGTGTGTGGTACAGGTGTGTGGTACAGGTGTGTGTTACAGGTGTGTGTTACAGGTGTGTGTCACAGGTGTGTGGTACAGGTGTGTGGTACAGGTGTGTGTTACAGGTGTGTGGTACAGGTGTGTGTTACAGGTGTGTGTTACAGGTGTGTGGTACAGGTGTGTGTACAGTGGTGTAGAGGTGTGTGTACAGGTGAGTGGTACAGGTGTGTGGTACAGGTGTGTGTTACAGGTGTGTGGTACAGGTGTGTGTTACAGGTGTGTGTTACAGGTGTGTGGTACAGGTGTGTGTTACAGGTGTGTGTACAGGTGTGTGATACAGGTGTTGTACAGGGGTGTGTTACAGGTGTGTGTTACAGGTGTGTGTTACAGGTGTGTGGTACAGGTGTGTGTTACAGGTGTGTGGTACAGGTGTGTGTTACAGGTGTGTGGTACAGGTGTGTGTAAGGTTGTGGTACAGGTGTGTGGATACAGGTGTGTGTTACAGGTGTGTGTTACGAGGTGTGTGGTACAAGGTGTGTGTTACAGGTGT
>JAPTMU010000328.1:0-13572 GCA_028583405.1 Pogonophryne albipinna | reverse complement strand
TGCAAAATTCCGGGAATTTTCAAAGATGGAAACTTTCATGGGAATGTACGGGAATAAACTGGGAATTTTCTAAATTGAAGGTTGGCTCTTCATAGGGAACTTAAACATAGTATATTTTAGCTTGACTAAAACAGACAGATGCCATTCAAGTACACTTGAATATCCATGGCATAGCACACTGCTTACTGCATGGCTATTGAGACCACACAAAGGTTCCCAACAGGCTCACAAATATGAGTGGAAAAACTGGTTGGTATTCGGGCAAACCTAAGTCTCTCTGAGCCGGACACAGAGCCATCCTCAACCAGGCTGCACAGTGACACTGAAGAGGAAGAGGAAGAGTGTGATGTTGATGAGGCCCAGGAAGAGCCCGTTGACTGAAAGGCTTTAGCCAAAATGCAGAGGATTGCTTGAAGGAAGATTTGCATGTTTAATGGGACTTTGTGGGGATCTTTGGATGGGGGTGCATTTTTGAGTGGGGTTGTGGGGGATGAGTAATATTTAACTCAACATTCCTGTTTTCGTTATTCAATGAAACAAATAATTGTTCAATCAAATAATTAAAACTTGTTCTGTTCTACTTAAAACATTTTTTATTTAAAAAAAATAAAATCTGTTGAACTTCCAACCCAGTCTCACATCTAAACGTGTAATAACTACGTTGGTCCACATCGTAGGACGTAGTATTTCTACAAAAACGCCTCTGAAATTGTAAGATCCCTACGTTTTGTTCACCATTCATTCCAATGGCTGCGTCTATGTCACGTGATCTTCACATTTCTCCCTGCAGAAAAAACAACAACATGGCCGACATTCGTTTTATTCTCGTGGAAAATGCCTATTTTAAGGTTAGTTTGACCATTAAAATGCGTTTTGATGTCATTTGATGCGAGAAATATGAGTTGTTATTTCAGATGATGTGTGCAGTGGATGTACATTATCTTTAGTTTGCTAGTTATTACAAGATTACTTCAGGAAATTGTGTCCATTCAACGTTTTCATTGTTACCAAGGTGGTTGCTAGGGACAGTGCATTACAAGACATCTATCAATATGTGTGTATACCTCCAGCAATGTTAAAGGTGGGGTAGGTAAGTTTGAGAAACCGGCTCGAGTGGCTAGAATTTGAAAATACACAACCGGAGAAAATCTGCCCCTTCCTCACAGAGCCCCTCCTCCAACACACACGGACGCGCACATGACCAATGAGGGCACGAGATGAGTTTGTGCACAGATGGAAGGCTGACAGGCAGGTAGGCCATCCAGTTACTTTAGCCGGCTCAGATGATTGGTCGTGCTTTTTACAGAACTACGGCTTCCAGATATGAAATGTTTTTATGGATTTTTTGTCAAAGCACTTCAGATATTCATTGCTATCGGGATGTTGAGAGCATTCCATGGAATATAACAAAAAGTGTATCTCGAGCCGGTTTCTCAAACTTAGTGGCGAGCCGTGACTTTTATACCTAGGCCCTCTGAACATCAGCAGGAGAGGACTCTTTAAAGTAGAGACACTACATACTGATATACACCTGAACATGAGCAGGAGATGACTCTTTAAAGTAGAGACACTACATACTGATATACACCTGAACATCAGCAGGAGAGGACTCTTTAAAGTAGAGACACTGCATACTGATATACACCTGAACATCAGCAGGAGAGGACTCTTTAAAGTAGAGACACTACATACTGATATACACCTGAACATCAGCAGGAGAGGACTCTTTAAAGTAGAGACACTACATACTGATATACACCTGAACATCAGCAGGAGAGGACTCTTTAAAGTAGAGACACTACATACTGATATACACCTGAACATCAGCAGGAGAGGACTCTTTAAAGTAGAGACACTACATACTGATATGCACCTGAACATCAGCAGGAGAGGACTCTTTAAAGTAGAGACACTACATACTGATATACACCTGAACATCAGCAGGAGAGGACTCTTTAAAGTAGAGACACTACATACTGATATACACCTGAACATCAGCAGGAGAGGACTCTTTAAAGTAGAGACACTACATACTGATATACACCTGAACATCAGCAGGAGAGGACTCTTTAAAGTAGAGACACTACATACTGATATACACCTGAACATCAGCAGGAGAGGACTCTTTAAAGTAGAGGCACTACATACTGATATACACCTGAACATCAGCAGGAGAGGACTCTTTAAAGTAGAGACACTACATACTGATATACACCTGAACATCAGCAGGAGAGGACTCTTTAAAGTAGAGACACTACATACTGATATACACCTGAACATCAGCAGGAGAGGACTCTTTAAAGTAGAGACACTACATACTGATATACACCTGAACATCAGCAGGAGAGGACTCTTTAAAGTAGAGACACTACATACTGATATACACCTGAACATCAGCAGGAGAAGACTCTTTAAAGTAGAGACACTACATACTGATATACACCTGAACATGAGCAGGAGAGGACTCTTTAAAGTAGAGACACTACATACTGATATACACCTGAACATCAGCAGGAGAGGACTCTTTAAAGTAGAGACACTACATACTGATATACACCTGAACATCAGCAGGAGAGGACTCTTTAAAGTAGAGACACTACATACTGATATACACCTGAACATCAGCAGGAGAGGACTCTTTAAAGTAGAGACACTACATACTGATATACACCTGAACATCAGCAGGAGAGGACTCTTTAAAGTAGAGACACTACATACTGATTCAGACACTGTAAAAACAACAATAGGAACAGAACTTTAGAATAAAACAAACCTTATTTTATCTTTGTTTTTACATTTTTTACATTTATTTAATTCCCAAACCTAAAAAGTTGTCTTGAGACTTTTTTAACGACTTGCTTTTGGATAAACTAAAAGATACTGTTCATAATAAATGACCAAATGTCAGAAGATATTGAAACGTCTCCATGTGGTGTCTCAGAGTCCAAAGATCTTCACTGACTGATAGAGAGCGGAGGAAGCAGCAAAGAGGGTCCACCAGTCTGTTAAAGATTAACTCCATCCTTCAGATTCCTCTACGAGCGTCCAGTCTGACGCCCTGGTCCCCTCCCTCCTCTTCCCCCCCCTCCTCCTCTCTCTCCCTTCTTCCTCTTGTGTCCCTGCTTCTGTCCGTCCCCCCCCTGGCCCTCTGGAGCCCACAGGGCGTCGTAGCGTCCGGGCGCCTGGTACCCGGGCAGGCTGTGGTCCAGCGGCTCCCTGGAGAGCAGGATCCAGAGGCTGGGCTGCTTCCTGCTGACGGTGAGGGGCTCCAGGCCGGCTGCGGGCTCCAGAGGCTCCCAGACCTCCTCCAGCGAGCCGAACTGCAGCCGGGTCAGCTGGTGCAGCCGGCCCACGCGCCGCTTCAGGATCTCTGCGCAGGAGATGGCTTTGGACACGCCCTTTCCACTCGCCGTGAACACGATGTGAGTGCAGAGTGGCTGTCCCGAAGTTTCCTGTCGTCCCGGAGCTTCCTGTCGTCCCGAAGTTTCCTGTCGTCCCGGAGCTTCCTGTCGTCCCGGAGCTTCTTGTCGTCCCGGAGCTTCCTGTCGTCCTTCCTGTCGCCCTGGAGCTTCCTGTTGTACTTCTTTACGTCCTTGAGCTTCCGGTCGTCCTTCCTGTCGCCCTGGAGCTTCCTGTCGTCCTTCCTGTCGTCCTTCCTGTCGCCCTGGAGCTTCCTGTCGTCCTTCCTGTCGTCCTTCCTGTCGTCCTTCCTGTCGTCCCGGAGCTTCCTCTCCTCCTTCCTGACGTCCTTCCTGTCGTCCCGGAGCTTCCTGTCGTCCTTCCTGTCGTCCTTCCTGTCGTCCTTCCTGTCGTCCTTCCTGTCGTCCCGGAGCTTCCTCTCCTCCTTCCTCAGGTCCGGGTCGCCTCTCCTTCTCCGCCGCTCGGGGTCTGGCCTCCATGCGGCTCTGGCAGAAGCGCAGCAGGTTTCGGATCTTGCTGCCGTCTTTGACTCGGACCTCCGGCGTGTCGGGGGGCAGATCGAGGAACGGACAGACGGACGGATGCTCCAGCGTCCGAGCTTTAGCGTAGTTCTCCATCTGCAGAAACACAGGCATTATTAGACACAACAAAATGAACACAGAGAGCTGCTCCCCTTACGCACTGGGAGTCTGCTTTGAAATGAAGTAGTAAATATTAAACTTTGTACAATTTACGCTTTTTCTGTGAAATTATTTTCAATCTGTAAACAGTACTAGCTTCTTCTAGAACTTGAGATGGTCACTTTGTGTGGTCTTTGGTTGATTATCTAATTCAGCAGTGATGTCATGTATATATGTGTAATGGGTTGAGTGTTTGTAAATGTAGAAAAAGTACTGGATGTATTCTGAATGGAAGAAGGAAAATTAATGATTCAACAACGTGTTTTAAAATGTTCTGTAAGTGGTCCTGTACTCAGATCTTGTACTTGAGTAAAAGTAGAAGTACACAGATCTTGTACTTGAGTAAAAGTAGAAGTACTCAGATCTTGTACTTGAGTAAAAGGAGAAGTACTCAGATATTGTACTTGAGTAAAAGTAGAAGTACTCAGATCTTGTACTTGAGTAAAAGTAGAAGTACTCAGGTCTTGTACTTGAGTAAAAGTAGAAGTACTCAGATATTGTACTTGAGTAAAAGTAGAAGTACTCAGATCTTGTACTTGAGTAAAAGTAGAAGTACTCAGGTCTTGTACTTGAGTAAAAGTAGAAGTACTCAGATATTGTACTTGAGTAAAAGTAGAAGTACTCAGATCTTGTACTTGAGTAAAAGTAGAAGTACAAGATCTTGCACTTGAGTAAAAGTAGAAGTACTCAGATATTGTACTTGAGTAAAAGTAGAAGTACTCAGATCTTGTACTTGAGTAAAAGTAGAAGTACTCAGATCTTGTACTTGAGTAAAAGTAGAAGTACAAGATCTTGCACTTGAGTAAAAGTAGAAGTACTCAGATCTTGTACTTGAGTAAAAGTAGAAGTACTCAGATCTTGTTCTTGAGTAAAAGTAGAAGTACTCAGATATTGTACTTGAGTAAAAGTAGAAGTACTCAGATCTTGTACTTGAGTAAAAGTAGAAGTACTCAGATCTTGTACTTGAGTAAAAGTAGAAGTACTCAGATCTTGTACTTGAGTAAAAGTAGAAGTACTCAGATCTTGTACTTGAGTAAAAGTAGAAGTACTCAAATCTTGTACTTGAGTAAAAGTAGAAGTACTCAGATCTTGTACTTGAGTAAAAGTAGAAGTACTCAGATCTTGTTCTTGAGTAAAAGTAGAAGTACTCAGGTCTTGTTCTTGAGTAAAAGTAGAAGTACTCAGGTCTTGTTCTTGAGTAAAAGTAGAAGTACTCAGATCTTGTACTTGAGTAAAAGTAGAAGTACTCAGATCTTGTACTTGAGTAAAAGTAGAAGTACTCAGATCATGTACTTGAGTAAAAGTAGAAGTACTCAGATCTTGTACTTGAGTAAAAGTAGAAGTACCAGAGTGTAGGAATACTCTGTTACAGTAAAAGTATTCAAAATGTTCCTCAAGTGAAAGTATAAAAGTATTCTCATCAAAATATAGTGAAAGACAGTGAAAGTAGTCGTTGTGCAGATTGGTCCATTTCAGAATAATATATATGATATGTTTTATAATGATTGATCATGAAAGTGTTCTCAAAGCTGGTGAAGGTGCAGCTAGTCTGAATGGCTTTGTAGACTGCAGGGTAGCTGGTGGATTTACTCCAGGTGGAACTAAAGTCTGATTCAACACTTGATTAGATTGCACATCATTCATCCAGATCTGTGAAGTAACTAAAGGGATTAATTGTAGTGGAGTAGAAGTACCGAGTAGCATAACATGGAAATACTCAAGTAATGTACAAGTAAGTATCCCAGAATAATTTAGTACAGTACTTGAGTAAATGTACTTAGTTACTTTTCACCACTGATTACAGGCGTTAGTGTTGAAGCTCTGCATGCGTTACTCTAATAAAGTAACGTATTCTGACATGAGTTGTAATGAAGAATAAACAGCAAACGTGTTATTAGCTTTGTTAGCTGGTGCGGCTAAGCTACATGCTAACAGACTCAGTTTCACGGAAATGTGCAGACTGCAAGAACACCAGAGATAAACGGTCTGTTCTCTGATATAAGATCACATTGAATGTATGAGTTATAAGTTGATAATATCACCTGGTTGTTGTTGTTGTTTGTCCGCTAAACTTTACCCATGTTTACTGACACACTTCACCCTGCCGTATGGAAGGATGAGTGTCGTAAAATCACATGCTGTCGTGAAGGCATGGTTGTGTGTTTTTTTCTTCTCAAAACTTTATTATCCAAGTGTCATTTCACAACGCTGTCTTTTCTGTATTTCTTGTTTCCTTTGTGAGGTTTCTAATTTGCTTCATAGTATCTTTGTTTGTGGTGTGAATTGTATTTTTGTAAAGCGACTTTGAGTACTTAGAAAAGCGCTAGGGTGAGTTGCTCCACCACACACGTCATCTGTGATTGGACATTTCAGAAGTCATGTGATTTTGATTAAATGACATCAAAGCTTGTGTCAACCCATAGTTTAATGTCATCAGAAATACAAGTTACAGGGCCATGCCTCTCCAGATGTGTTGAATTTAGATTTTTCTTCACATTTCTCCTCTCTTTCCAAAATCCATCGTGTTAGGCCAGCACCTTCGTGGTCTGAAAGAAGTGGACAACGAAGGAATCATTTCATTTTTCTCGGCATATTGGCATTGTTCAAACAATCTCATCTATTTTGCTGATATCTATCTTTTGTATATGTGGAGCGATGTGGAGTCAATCAAAACATAATGTGTTTCCGCCCGGTCTCGAACCGGGGACCTTTCGCGTGTGAGGCGAACGTGATAACCACTACACTACGGAAACAGATGAGAGCGGTCTGCCGCCTTGTCAACCTCGAGAGCCGGGTTCGACTTCCGGTCGGGACGAGAGTTTTCCTCCACTTCAGACAATGAAACTCAGTACCAAAACACATTTCAGCGATAAAATGGACATTTAAATGGTGTAAGAGGCATCCAATGTTTCAGGACCTGCAATGGGGATGACACTGATAACAAACACAAAAGTTAGTTTAGCACAAATCAACAATTCTAATGATTTGAACTCATTGTAAGTTCCAATGTTAAACTTACATGCTGTGTAAATACAAGCCATGATAACTTGGGCTCTAAAATCGAGTCCCATGATCCAAATCTTTCAATTCAAACGAAAGCAGATTGTCAAAGCCCTGAGCCGGAGTCAAACTGAAACCTAAGCACGGCAACAGTAAGGCTTAAGTCCCTTAACTTTTACCATTCATTCTCTAAGGTAGTTCTTATCACTACGGATGTAATATATTTCTGGCCACAAGCTGTATTTCGGGGGCGCTCTTTCCTAAATGATGTGACCCAAAGTGATTGATGAGCATTTGTGGGAAAAGGGATACCCAAAATGTCATTAATAACATAACTTTATGTGTTTTATTTTTTAGATAGGGGATAATAATCCTATACATACAATTTATACCTTATTGCGATTTTCTTTTGTGTCCAATACAACACTGAAAAATCTAACGATTTTTACTCAACATGCTTTTAATGTGAAGATGAACACCTAGGCTCAAATTAGACAATTTAAAGAATGCAGTCGGTCCATGTCCCTTTGTCCGCTGCCTTCATTGACTGTATACTAATCCTGACAGTTGGTTACACATGTTCAGAGGCAGGGCAACTATGTGCTATTTCTTACTTTTACTCTAGGACCATGTGGTATCTTACCTTGTGTTATTATTACATGTTATTGCATTTGTCCAGCAGGGGGCAAACTCACTCCTGGTATTAAAAGAGCCTGTTGCACATGTTCCCACGAGGAAGTCCCGGCAGCATGTTACCAAAGTAAAACCAGTTAAACCCACTCCTATGATGTGGACATACAATTATTGATCACAAGATACAACAGACCATATAAAAAAACACAAATACTCACTATTGTGGAATCAATGTCATTTGGAATACAAGGTACATTTCTCCGCTCTTTCCAAAGTCCACCGCGTATAGTTTGCGGGATGGTTACCCTCCAGAAGTGAATGAATAATATCCCTTTTCATGACATATTGTTATTTTTCAATTTGTGCTGCTTTTTTAATCTACTTTATTTTGTGCATTTGGAGACAAACAAGAAAAAGACATGTTTCCGCCCGGTCTCGAACCGGGGACCTTTCGCGTGTTAGGCGAACGTGATAACCACTACACTACGGAAACTGACGAAAGCCAATTTACCGCCTGTCAAACCGGAGAGCTGGGTTTGATTCCACGTTGGAGCGAGTTTTTTACCACTTCTATGAAATATACAATGACACTCAACAAGTCAACCTTTAAATTAAACAAACCCACACCCTTTCAGTCCTAAAACTGACTTTTAAAGACACGTCCAACGTGTCAGGCCCTGCATTGAGGATGAAACTGATGTGAGGTTATTTAGCAAAAATCTATGTGTCTACACATTTCTTCACTCTTTCAAAAGTCCATAGCATTCAGCCAGCATCTTCGTGTTTGACGGATATTAAACTTACATGCTGTGCATTTCACAAACCATGATAACTTGGGCTCTAAAGTCGAGTCCCATACAAATCTTTTGATTCCACCGAAAGCAGATTGGCAAAGCGCGTCCTGAGTCGGCGTCAAACTGAGAGCTAAGGATCTTGCACGGCAACAGAAAGGCTTAAGTCCCTTAACTTTTACCATTCATTCTCTTTGGTAGTTCTTATCACTACGGATGTAATATATTTCTGGCCACAAGCTGTATTTCGGGGGCGCGCTTTCCTTTGTAATGTGACCCAAAGTGATTGATGAGCATTTGTGGGAAAGGGGACACTGAAATTATGCTTAACTAAAGTTTGTTTAGCAAAAATCAGCAATAATAACATTCACAATATTAAATTGGCAGCGCTGCATTTCAACAAGCCATGATAACCAGGCTCTAACATCAACGAAACTATTTTTACTCAACATACTTTTCATGTGAAAATGAACTCCTGGGCTCCAATTAGACACGTTAGGAAGTGTAGCCGTGGACTGTAACACATCTTTACAGCTGAAGTTCAGAGGGAGGCACGTGAGGCTATCTTACTAGAAGAACAACAACACTACAAATACTCTCCATTGTGGAGACCTACACGGTCTGGAGCTTAAGTGTCCCACATTAGGGAGTGTCCCAGACGGTCCCACATTAGTGAGTGTCCCAGACTCTCCCACATTAGGGAGTGTCCCAGACTGAGTGCCCCAGACTGTCCCACATTAGGGAGTGTACCAGATTGTCCCACATTAGGGAGTGTCCCAGACTCTCCCACATTAGGGAGTGTACCAGACTCTCCCACATTAGGGAGTGTACCAGATTGTCCCACATTAGGGAGTGTCCCAGACTGTCCCACATTAGTGAGTGTCCCAGACTCTCCCACATTAGGGAGTGTCCCAGACTCTCCCACATTAGGGAGTGTACCAGATTGTCCCACATTAGGGAGTGTCCCAGACTCTCCCACATTAGGGAGTGTACCAGATTGTCCCACATTAGGGAGTGTCCCAGACTGTCCCACATTAGTGAGTGTCCCAGACTCTCCCACATTAGGGAGTGTACCAGATTGTCCCACATTAGGGAGTGTCCCAGACTCTCCCACATTAGGGAGTGTCCCAGACTGTCCCACATTAGGGAGTGTCCCAGACTGTCCCACATTAGGGCAACTCACCCCTATATAAATCAAAAGTATTGTTAATAATATTTACGAACATTTAAGGCACTTGTTTTCAGTCCATTACATTGAAGCACACACACAGTATAATACAAATATATAAATACAGGATTGGGAGGGTTACTTTAATTAATGTAATCTATTACAACAACAACTTGTCACATTAGTACCACTATATAAAAGTAACTTGATTACTTTCCGTTACTTTTGGATTACCTCAATATAAAATGCAATACAAATAATAACAAGAGAAAGTAAATAACAATAAGATGTTTTCATATAAAAAATGTAGTTACAGTAACAGTATACAAATGCTGTTTAAGCTTTAATTAAAGTGGACCTATCATGCTGTATTTGAATAATATATTGTAGGGCCATACCTATATAAAACATGTCTGTGAAGTTTGTTTTTTCAAAATACCAAGCAGATCATGCATTTTAGCCATGCCTCATTTCGCTCTATTTGCTCTATTCCAGCCCTGTCTGGCAAGTGAGCTGCAGCTGACCACGCCCCCCTGCAATGTTACCATGCTGTTACCATGCCACGCAACCTCTCATTCCCCTGATAGGTGGAGAGTTGCCCAGGCGGAGCACCCCGTTTCTGACATCAGAAAAGTCAAATCTGTATCAGCTCCGTTGCAGCCCCGTTTTTAGAGATGTGGGTATGGAGGAAAAGAGAGAGGGTTGTGTTTTCTGACACTTGGCGAGTTCCCTGACACACCGGGGACACATATTCATGTATAAAAGACGTACACAAGTGCATTTTGCATGATAGGCATACTTGCCAACCCTCCCGATTTTCGCGGGAGACTCCCGATTTCATTGCCCTCTCCCGGTTTCCTCCCGGGATCATATTTCTGCCGATTTCTGACAAAATCAGATTTACTCAGGACTGTTTCCACTCGGACTTTAATACAGCTACACCATTGTTTGGTTTCCATGGTAGCGCGTCTCTTTAGTAGCGCGCGCAACTCAAAGTCTGAGAGGGTGAGGAGTCACAGAAAACTGAACAAGAATCGACAACTCTACCCTCTGCTCACTCCTTTCCTGATACAGGTCCAGCCCACACATATGCTCCATCAAGACAGTGCACTTACAACTACAATAAGCATGTTAATGTTAATCTAACCCCGCGGTGGTTTTGAAATGCTCCCGATTTCTGAGGTCTCAAGGTTGGCAAGTATGATGATAGGTCCCCTTTAAAGCACAGACTGTAATAAATCAGGTGTCCACTACTGCATCAAAATATGAATGGGGCGAAGCCTGCGAGCTAGTTCAGGCAGTCAACTGGAGCACCAATGATACATTAACACGTGACGCATCTCGTCCCTCTTACAACCAACCAAACACATTCTCCTAAACATGCCGCTCTATTTAAGCTGCCAGGTCTTCCTGTCTCTGCCTCGCTAATCATACACACGCACTTTTTGCCCCCCCACCACTTCTGAACTTAATCCGGCGCCGCTGAGACTGTCAAAACCGCCGGCATCGTTGAACCGAAACAGGCTGGTTCCGACTGCGTGGAGGTTTATTGTCGGGACATTGAGAAGGGTAAAGCTGCTCAGCTAATTGTAGATAAAAAGGAGACCGCTAGATCGTCTGGGCAAAGAGAAAGGTACTGTGGAAGCTATTCAGTATTTTTCACATTTATTTAATGTATTTATTTGTTATTTTTTGTTTTGTAGAATTAGTTAATTTACAGCCATATTATTTAAGTTAAGTTGTGTTCCAGCTAAAATGCTTTTATTTTGAAGGCGAAGGGTCAATTTGGGCACACATCTGGGTTTATTTAAGGCAATCAGGGCACAGCAGCAGTCAGTGGGCACTGGGAAGGTCTATGGTTTTTTAACAGTATCAGGGCTGAGTTCAGCAGACATTTCAACACCTTTTGCTGTATTGTTCCCGCAAGGTGAAGCTAATAAATACCACAAAAACATTGATGCCTTGTCTGGACAATGGACTCATTACCAACTCATGATCAATCAATCAATGTTTATTTATATAGCCCAATATCACAAATGTTACATTTGTCTCAGTGGACTTCACAGTTTGTACAAAATATCAGTATGACAATACGACACCCTCTGTCCTTAGACCCTCTGTCCTTAGACCCTCACATCGTACAAGGAAAAACTTCCGGAGAAAACCCACAGTTTAAAGGGAAAAATGGGAGAAACCTCAGGGAGAGCAACAGAGGAGGGATCCCTCTCCCAGGACGGACAGACGTGCAATAGATGCCGTGTGTAAATTGAAAAGATAATACATTTGCAACATAGGTAGTCCAAATGTTTGGAAATGCATGTGTGTATAATAGGAAGATGAATCCACGAGGATATCCATCCAGGACCTATGATCCAGGACCACAGCCACGACTCAAGATCCAGGGCTCGCGATGCAGGACACAGGACCGCAGGATCATCCATGACTCCGGATCCCAGCGTATATAGACACCAAAAAGAAAGAGATTTGGGGAAGCTGGGTTAATCGGAACATGAGAGTACACAGGTATAGACAGAGAGAAGGAAGAAGTAAGATGTCCCCCGACAAACTAAGCCTATATCAGCAAAACTAGGGGCTGAATCTAATCAGCCCTAACTCTAAGCTTTATCAAAAAGGAAGGTCTTAAGCGCACTCTTAAAAACGGATAGGGTGTCTGCCGCCCGAACACAAACTGGAAGCTGATTCCACAAATGTGGAGCTTGATAAGAAAAGGCTCTGGCTCCCATTGTACTTTTAGAGACTCTAGGAACAACCAACAACCCTGCATTCTTGGAACGCAATGCCCTAGTAGGACAGTAGGGTATAATGAGTTCTTTAAGGTAAGATGGCGCCTGCCCATTAAGGGCTTTGTAGGCGAGAAGAAGAATTTTAAATTATATCCTGTGTTCTATAGGGAGCCAGTGTAAGGCAGCCAGAACAGGAGTAATGTGGTCCCTTTTCCTAACTCTGGTTAGTACACGAGCCGCAGCATTTTGAATCAGCTGAAGCGACTTGACTGACTTCTTGGTACACCCTGATAATAAAGAGTTACAATAATCCAGCCTTGAAGTAACAAATGCATGGACTAGTTTCTCTGCATCGTTTTGAGGCAAGATATGCCTGATTTTTGCAATGTTACATAGATGGAAGTAGGCGGTCCTTGAGATTGATTTTATGTGGGCGTTAAAGGATAAATCCTGATCAAATATAACACCAAGATTCCTTACAGTCTCACTGGAGGCCAAATTAATGCCATCCATAGTTAGTATATCTTTAGATCATTTGTTTCGTAGATTCTTCGGGCCAAGTACAATAACTTCAGTTTTGGTCGTGTTTAACATCAAAAAGTTTAAGGTCATCCACGTTTTTAAGTACTTGAGGCAGTCTTGAATTTTATTTAGATGATTAATTTCATCAGGCTTGATTGATAAATATAGTTGAGTATCATCCGCATAACAATGAAAGTTTACAGAATGATTCCTTATAATATTGCCTAACAGAAGCATATATAATGTGAACAAAATAGGTCCGAGCACTGAGCCCTGTGGCACTCCATGGCTAACTTTGGTTTGCGTGGAAGATTCATCGTTAACACGTACAAACTGAGAGCGTTCAGATAGATAGGACCTAAACCAGCCTAAAGCAGTTCCCTGTATGCCAACTAAGTGCTCTAGTCTTTGCAATAGGATATCATGATCGATAGTATCAAATGCAGCACTGAGATCGAGCAAAACAAGAATAGAGACAAGTCCCTTGTCAGAGGCTATTAGAATGTCATTTGTGACTTTAACCAGAGCTGTCTCTGTGCTATGATCTGCGTAAGATCCACTATACCTGGTGCCTCAGTGGCCTTTTGAAGTTTTATTGTTGTTTTAAAAATTAG
>JAPTMU010000327.1:207741-221926 GCA_028583405.1 Pogonophryne albipinna | reverse complement strand
CAGAGGAGGGATGAGAGTACTGTTTTACCTGGACGACCTGCTGCTGATGGCTCGCTCCAGGGAGGAAGTGGCTTTACAGACGGTACAGCTCGTATCGCATCTGTCAAAGCTGGGTTTCATGATAAACTGGAAGAAGAGCTGTCCTCTTCCCTCCCAGAGTATTGTTTACCTGGGGGTGGAATTGAACTCAGCCCGCATGAGAGCGCGACTCTCACGGCAGAGAGTGGAGACGCTGACAGCTCTCCTTCGACGCGTCACACCCCGCAGCGTGGTGACGGCCCTCTCCGTGATGCGGCTGCTCGGCATGATGGCAGCCGGTCACGTGGTGATTCCCCTGGGTCTCCTGCACATGAGGAGACTCCAGAGGTGGGTTATTCGCATCGACCCTGTGCGACAGAAGAGGCGCATGGTGGCCATCCCTCTGTCCGTGGGTTCAGACTTAACCTATTGGAAAGGTCCCCACGTCCTGTCAGAGGGGGCGGCCCTGGGCAGAGTGACGTCACACATCTCGGTGTTCACAGACGCATCTCTCTCAGGGTGGGGAGGAACGTGCATGTCGCAGGCAGTGGGGGGGACAGTGGCCGGCTCACATGTCCCTCCCCATAAACGTGCTGGTATTGATCTCCGTACGGAGAGTAATTCAGCATTTTGCCCCGTTGCTGCAGAATCAGCATGTGTTGATTCGCACAGACAACAGAGCCGCGGCAGCCTACATCAATCGCCAGGGCGAAGTACGCTCAGCGCAGCTTCTGAGCACAGCCAGACGGCTGTTGATCTGGGCGCGCGCACACTTGCTCTCCATCAGAGCACTGTATGTTCCCGGCGAGTTGAACAGAGGGGCAGACCTCATGTCCAGAGGAGGCCCTCACCAGGGGGACTGGAGCCTCCATCCCGAGCTGATCGCCCAGGTTTGGAGCCGGTTCGGGAGAGCGGAGGTGGATCTGTTCGCCGCACGCGGGAACGCGCAATGCGCCCTCTGGTTCTAACTAACGTGCTAGCGACTAGCTAGGTAGCTAACTTGATCAGCCACTCCTGGTCCTTTCATCAGACGGGAAGCGAAAGAACGAGCAAGACCCATTGCTGGTATGATAACAACCTGGTACTAAGCACACAGGCATCTTGTTAAAGTTATCTGATCTTAGCCAGCGCCATATAGATAGATTCTATCTATAGCTGATCTTAGCTATCTCTTAGTGGAGGAAAACAGTTGTGACATCACTTACGCGACTCTGGGATTTGTAGTCTTTCTAGTTGCGTATTTTTCATAGTCTTATATTTCAACAGTTTTACGACAAACTGTGACTTTTTTGACATGGAAATGATTTTTTAAGATTGACAAACATCATATGTTTAATTCATGGCAATTCAAAACGGGATCGAAAGATACGTTTTCTCTCTCCATCGACTTCAATGCATTATTATTCAGAAATAATGTCCCATGGAGCGGAAGTAGATGGGCGGGACTTTGCCACTCTATAGAGGACATCAGACTCCAGAGAAAACTTGCTCGAGTCCGAGTCCAAGTCGGAGCGTCAATGTACAAGTCGAGTCCAAGTCATCGTGCGCGAGAGTTCACGAGTCCAAGTCTGAGTCGCGTCAATCAGTGCGCGAGTCCGAGTCAAGTACTCCATCTCCGCCTGTCAGCGCAACTTCCATGATACAGTATAAAAAAATGAAGGGCGGTGCCGGCCGTCAGCGGGCCGTTGACGGCCGGCTCGGTTCGCTGACGGCCGGCACCGTCCTTAATTTTCTGTGATTCTCCAGAACACACAGATGGCCAGTCCGCCCTGTATTCCACCGGGTCGCCGCGGCGCAGACGGACCCGGTGGAATACAGGGCCTACCGCGTTTAGGAACCGTTAAGCAGAACCGAAATTGTGTATTTTGTATGGGTACCCGGTACCCAGCATTTTCTTATCGGTTCTCATCTGGAGCCGAGTTTCGGTTCCCAACCAGTGTTCGGAGGATTTTCAAAAAGGCTTTGACCTCCTGCAGGTCAATCCTGGCTGTTTGGTTAGATTTGTATTTAAGATAAATGTTTTATTCAAAAGGTTTGCATGTTGACATTTTTCATAGGCCTTTTTTTATTCATAGGTTTATGTTTCAAGTTTATTTGCATTAAAAACGTGTTTTCAAACCCTTCTGTTCGAAGTTGATATTTTGTTTCTTAAAAGATTAAATCTTTAAAAACATGCTGTTTGCCATTTTTAAAGATTGTTGGAAGAAATAAAAATAGGGTCACTGACGTGGAGCTTTCGGCCTGCAATGCTTTAAAGGGGACCTATCATGCAAAGTCACTTGTTGATGTCTTCTCTACATCACCATGTGTCCCCGGTGTGTCCCCGGTGTGTCCCCGGTGTGTCCCCGGTGCGTCCCCGGTGTGTCCCCGGTGTGTCCCCGCTGTGTCCCCGGTGTGTCCCCGCTGTGTCCCCGGTGCGTCGGGGAACTCACGCAGCGTCAGGAAATAAACCCTCTCTCTTTTCCTCCGTACCTAAATCTCTAAAAACGGGGAACAACGGAGCTGATCCAGATTTGCGTCCGATATGACGTAATATCTGAAATGTGGACCCACGGCCCAATCAGAAACTTTACTATCAGAAACAATGCCCGACTGTTCTGGACGTAATATGGTCGGTGTTTACATTAGCATCGCTAACACTCAGAGCTAACCTGTACTGGAGAGCATGTGTGTGAAGAAGCAGGAAGTAAAAAGGAACTCACCTTGTGGTATAACCGGCAAGAGAGAAAGCCTTTGAGCTCCAGACTGTTTCAGAGAGAACCATTGATCCATGATATGGCGTTTCATCACAGCAGTATTTAGTTTAGACAGTAGCTGCCGGGTCCTGCATGAGCTCAGAGTCAGACCCCTCCTCTTTAAAGCTTTATACCCAAATCAGCACTTTAGAAACAGGAAGTGAAACAGAGGGATATGAGGCGTGGCTAGAATGGGTGATTATTTGGAGCAAAACCCTTCATAGACATGTTTTATATATTTGTATATATCTGAGACCTATGCTAATGCCTACAAAAAGCATGATTGGTGACCTTTATGTATTTTTTATTTTGTTCAGGTTTGAAGAGCGAATATGGATGTTTCATTCACAAGTTAGTCTGAATCATCTTAAACAAGAGCAGGATCTTGAGCCATGATGCCTGTTTTTAAAGTACAGAAACATTCAGAAGGTTTTGTAACGGACCCCTAGTACTCTTAATTTATAAAGTAATAATAATAAATGTGAATGATTGAGCTCATTAGTGGCCATGGCCCTCCTAGTCTAAAGAAAGTCCATGATGATCATTGTGTCCAGCCATTATCAATAACACACCAAACTACATCATGTGAGAGTCAGAAATGAGTTTGAATCATGTCTTCATGTTATAGTCGGCCTACCTCACATGAACCTGTTTGAAACCTTAATGACCCCATGATGTGATTATTTATATCTTAAAACCTTTAACAACTATATTTAGATGTTCATAAATATCTACATGTGTAAATGCATGTGTAGCAGTTAGATAAACATAATTAATAGTTGATCTCATTAATACCTATTTAACATGTAGGCTACTCAAGAAATAAATAAAGTTTACGAAGCCACCTTTTTGTTTTAATGTATTAATTAGACTAAATGATGTGTGCTGAAAGTCATCCTGTCGTGTCCTGTAGGGGGCGTAGTCTGTGCCGTCTCAGTGGCTGCAGCTGGACCCCTTCTCGAAAAGTACCGCATTTTTAAATCCGACCGGAAGTAGCACGGCTGAGTCTCTTATTGTTGTGAGTTCCGTTAAGCTAAGCTAACAGCTAACCCGCGCAGAGAGTCGTCGTTGAGCCGGAGAGATGAGCAGACACAGCCGCAGCTCGGGAGGAGGTGAGGAACCCTGAGAAACCGGGGGGAACCGGGAGATCCGATTCCCGTGTATAGTTATTAATTTGACCGTTTACTGCAGCCGTAGCTCCTTAGCGGTTATTGTGAGTTAGCTGTTAGCACCGAAGCTAACGGCGTCTGGTCACATGTTTACAGGTCCGGGTTCACACGTGTTTATCTCACAGTAATGTGCCTCTGTTAACGCTTTGTATTCAAACTCTCACAGCCTCCACACCTGAAGCCCGGAGGACCTTTATCTATATTGATATCTGATCACAGGCCTCCAGTTAGCCACAGTTAGCTTAGCTTAATTTAGCCACATTTAGCTTAGCTTCACTAAGCTAAACTGCAGTTAGCTGTTGTTAGCTTCATTTAGCTTAACGTTTGTTCACCTTTCGTTACTTTGTACTTCTCCTGGTACTTATTTACCCACTTGAATGTGTACTAAAGTACATTTAAATACTATGTACACGCCTTTCATATTGCCGTGTTCTAGCTTCTCTCTACTGTGACACCATACATTTCCCTCTCCTCATATCTTCAGTGTGTTCCTCTCTCCTCATATCCTCAGTGTGTTCCTCTCTCCTCGTATCCTCAGTGTGTTCCTCTCTCCTCATATCCTCAGTGTGTTCCTCTCTCCTCATATCCTCAGTGTGTTCCTCTCTCCTCATATCCTCAGTGTGTTCCTCTCTCCTCATATCCTCAGTGTGTTCCTCTCTCCTCATATCCTCAGTGTGTTCCTCTCGCCTCGTATCCTCAGTGTGTTCCTCTCTCCTCATATCCTCAGTGTGTTCCTCTCTCCTCGTATCCTCAGTGTGTTCCTCTCTCCTCATATCCTCAGTGTGTTCCTCTCTCCTCGTATCCTCAGTGTGTTCCTCTCTCCTCATATCCTCAGTGTGTCCCTCTCTCCTCGTATCCTCAGTGTGTTCCTCTCGCCTCGTATCCTCAGTGTGTTCCTTTCTCCTCGTATCCTCAGTGTGTTCCTCTCGCCTCGTATCCTCAGTGTGTTCCTCTCTCCTCATATCCTCAGTGTGTTCCTCTCTCCTCGTATCCTCAGTGTGTTCCTCTCTCCTCGTATCCTCAGTGTGTTCCTTTCTCCTCGTATCCTCAGTGTGTTCCTTTCTCCTCGTATCCTCAGTGTGTTCCTTTCTCCTCGTATCCTCAGTGTGTTCCTTTCTCCTCGTATCCTCAGTGTGTCTCTCCTCATATCCTCAGTGTGTCCCTCTCTCCTCATATCCTCAGTGTGTCCCTCTCTCCTCATATCCTCAGTGTGTCCTCTCTCCTCATATCCTCAGTGTGTTCCTCTCTCCTCATATCCTCAGTGTGTTCCTCTCTCCTCATATCCTCAGTGTGTTCCTCTCTCCTCATATCCTCAGTGTGTTCCTCTCTCCTCATATCCTCAGTGTGTTCCTCTCTCCTCATATCCTCGGTGTGTTCCTCTCTCCTCATATCCTCGGTGTGTTCCTCTCTCCTCATATCCTCAGTGTGTCTCTCCTCATATCCTCAGTGTGTCTCTCCTGATATCCTCAGTGTGTCTCTCCTCATATCCTCAGTGTGTCTCTCCTCATATCCTCATTGTGTCTCTCCTCGTATCCTCAGTGTGTCCCTGTTCCTCTCTCCTCATATCCTCAGTGTGTTCCTCTCTCCTCGTATCCTCAGTGTGTTCCTCTCTCCTCGTATCCTCAGTGTGTTCCTCTCTCCTCGTATCCTCAGTGTGTTCCTCTCTCCTCATATCCTCAGTGTGTTCCTCTCTCCTCATATCCTCAGTGTGTTCCTCTCTCCTCATATCCTCAGTGTGTTCCTCTCTCCTCATATCCTCGGTGTGTTCCTCTCGCCTCGTATCCTCAGTGTGTTCCTTTCTCCTCGTATCCTCAGTGTGTCTCTCCTCATATCCTCAGTGTGTCCCTCTCTCCTCATATCCTCAGTGTGTTCCTCTCTCCTCATATCCTCAGTGTGTTCCTCTCTCCTCATATCCTCAGTGTGTTCCTCTCTCCTCATATCCTCAGTGTGTTCCTCTCTCCTCATATCCTCAGTGTGTTCCTCTCTCCTCATATCCTCAGTGTGTTCCTCTCTCCTCATATCCTCAGTGTGTTCCTCTCTCCTCATATCCTCAGTGTGTTCCTCTCTCCTCATATCCTCAGTGTGTTCCTCTCTCCTCATATCCTCATGTGTGTTCCTCTCATCCTCCTATCCCGTGGTGTTCCTCTCGCTCTATCCTCAGTGTGTTCCTCTCCTCGTATCCTCAGTGTGTTCCTTCTCCGCATACTCAGTGTGTCTCTCTCCTCATATCCTCAGTGTGTCCTCTCTCCTCATATCCTCAGTGTGTTCCTCTCTCCTCATATCCTCAGTGTGTTCCTCTCTCCTCATATCCTCAGTGTGTTCTCTCTCCTCATATCCTCAGTGTGTTCCTCTCCTCCTCATATCCTCAGTGTGTTCTCTCTCCCATCCGCAGTTGTGTCCTCTCTCCTCATATCCTCAGTGTGTTTCCTCTCTCCTCATATCCTCGGTGTGTCCTCTCTCCTCATATCCTCAGGTGTTCCTTTCTCCTCATATCCTCAGTGTGTTCCTCTCTCCTATTCCTCAGTGTGTTCCCTCTCTCCTCATATCCTCAGTGTGTTCCTCTCTCCTCATATCCTCAGTGTGTTCCTCTCTCCTCATATCCTCAGTGTGTTCCTCTCTCCTCATATCCTCGATTGTGTTCCTCTCTCACTCATATCCTCAGTGTGTTCCTCATCTCCTCAGATCCTCAGGTGTGTTCCTCTCGCCCTCAGTATCATACAGTGTGTTTTCCTTCGCCTCGTATCCTCAGTGGTGTTCCTTGCTCCTCGTATCCTCAGTGTGGTCCTCTCTCCTCATATCCTCAGTGTGTCCCTCTCTCCTCAATATCCTCAGTGTGGGTTCCCTCCTCTCCTCAATATCCTCAGTGTGTTCCTCTCTCCTCAATACTCCGCAGTGTGTTCCTCTCTCGTCTCATATCCTCAGTGGTGTTTCCTCTCTCCTCATATCCTCAGTGTGTTCCTCTCGTCACTCATAATCCCTCTAGTGTGTTTTCCTCTCTCATCATATCCTCAGTGTGTTCCTCTCTCCTCAATATCCTCAGTGTGTCCTCTCCTCGATATCCCTCAGTGTGTCTCTCCTCATATCCTCAGTGTGTCCCTCATCCTCGTATCTCAGTGTGTCCTCTCCTCGTATCCTCAGTGTGTCCCTGTTCCTCTCTCCTCATATCCTCAGTGTGTTCCTCTCTCCTCGTATCCTCAGTGTCCTCTCTCCTCGTATCCTCAGTGTCCTCTCTCCTCGTATCCTCAGTGTGTTCCTCTCTCCTCGTATCCTCAGTGTGTTCCTCTCTCCTCGTATCCTCAGTGTGTTCCTCTCTCCTCGTATCCTCAGTGTGTCCTTTCTCCTCGTATCCTCAGTGTGTCCCTCCTCTGTGTTCCTCTCTCCTCCTATCCTCAGTGTGTTCCTCTCTCCTCGTATCCTCAGTGTGTCTCTCTCCTCGTATCATCAGTGTGTCCCTCTCTCCTCGTATCCTCAGTGTGTCCCTGTTCCTCTCTCCTCGTTTCCTCAGTGTGTCCCCCTCTCCTCTCTCCTCATATCCTCAGTGTCCCTCTCTCCTCATATCCTCAGTGTCCCTCTCTCCTCGTATCCTCAGTGTGTCCCTCTCTCCTCGTATCCTCAGTGTGTTCCTCTCTCCTCGTATCCTCAGTGTGTCCCTCTCTCCTCGTATCCTCAGTGTGTTCCTCTCTCCTCGTATCCTCAGTGTGTCCCTCTCTCGTATCCTCAGTGTGTCCTCTCTCCTCGTATTCCTCTCTCCTCGTATCCTCAGTGTGTCCTCTCTCCTCGTATCCTCAGTGTGTCCCTCTCTCTCGTATCCTCATTGTGTCCCTCTCCTCGTATCCTCAGTGTGTCCCTCTCTCCTCGTATCCTCAGTGTGTCCCTCTCTCCTCGTATCCTCAGTGTGTCCCTTCTCCTCGTATCCTCAGTGTGTTCCTCCTCTCCTCGTATCCTCAGTGTGTTTCCTCTCTCCTCGTATCCTCAGTGTGTTCTCTCTCTCTCCTCAGTGTGTGTTCCTCAGTGTGTTCCTCTCTCCTCGTATCCTCAGTGTGTCCCTCTCTCCTCGTATCCTCAGTGTGTCCCCTCTCTCCTCGTATCCTCAGTGTGTCCTCTCTCCTCGTATCCTCAGTGTGTCCCTCTCTCCTCGTATCCTCAGTGTGTCTACCTCTCCTCGTATCCTCAGTGTGTCTACCTCTCCTCGTATCCTCAGTGTGTCCACTCTCCTCGTATCCTCAGTGTGTCCCCTCTCTCTCGTATCCTCAGTGTGTCCCTCTCTACCTCGTATCCTCAGTGTGTCCCTCTTCTACTCGTATCCTCAGTGTGTCCCTCTCTCCTCGTATCCTCAGTGTGTCCCTCTCTCTCGTATCCTCAGTGTGTCTCTCTCTACTCGTATCCTCAGTGTGTCCCTCCTCAGTGTGTTCCTCTCTCCTCGTATCCTCAGTGTGTCCCTCTCTCCTCGTATCCTCAGTGTGTCCCTCTCTCCTCGTATCCTCAGTGTGTTCCTCTCTCCTCTATCCTCAGTGTGTCCCTCTCCTCAGTTCCTCTCTCCTCATATCCTCAGTGTGTTCCCTCTCCTCATATCCTCAGTGTGTCCTCTCTCCTCGTATCCTCAGTGTGTTCCTCTCTCCTCGTATCCTCAGTTTGTCCCTCTCTCCTCGTATCCTCAGTGTGTCCCTCTCTCCTCGTATCCTTCAGTGTGTCCCTCTCTCCTCGTATCCTCAGTGTGTCCCTCTCTCCTCGTATCCTCAGTGTGTCCCTCTCTCCTCGTATCCTCAGTGTGTCCCTCTCTCCTCGTATCCTCAGTGTGTCCCTCTCTCCTCGTATCCTCAGTGTGTCCTCTCTCTACTCGTATCCTCAGTGTGTCCCTCCTCAGTGTGTCCTCTCTCCTCGTATCCTCAGTGTGTCCCTCTCTCCTCGTATCCTCAGTGTGTCCCTCTCTACTCGTATCCTCAGTGTGTCCCTCTCTCCTCGTATTCTCAGTGTGTTCCTCTCTCCTCGTATCCTCAGTGTGTTCCCGCTCTCCTCGTATCCTCAGTGTGTCCCTGTTCCTCTCCTCGTATCCTCAGTGGTCCCTGTTCCTCTCCTCGTATCCTCAGTGTGTCCCTCTCTCCTCGTATCCTCAGTGGTGTCCCTGTTCCTCTATCCTCGTATCCTCAGTAGTGTCCCTCTCTCCTCGTATCCTCAGTGTGTCCATCTCTCCTCGTATCCCTCAGTGTGTCCCTCTCTCTCGTATCCTCAGTGTGTCCCTCTCTACTCGTATCCTCAGTGTGTCCCTCCTCAGTGTGTTCCTCTCTCCCTCGTATCCTCAGTGTGTCCCTCTAGACCTCGTATCCTCAGTGTGTCCCTCTCTCCTCGTATCCTCGGTGTGTCCCTCTCTACTCGTATCCTCAGTGTGTCCCTCCTCAGTGTGTCCCTCTCTCCTCGATCATCAGTGTGTCCCTCCTCAGTGTGTCCCTCTCTCCTTGTATCCTCAGTGTGTTCCTCGTATCTCAGTGTGTTCCTCTCTCTCGTATCCTCAGTGTGTTCCTCTCTCTCCTCGTATCCTCAGTGTGTCCCTCTCTCCTCGTATCCTCAGTGTGTCCCTCTCTCCTCGTATCCTCAGTGTGTCCCTCTCTCCTCGTATCCTCAGTGTGTCCCTCTCCATCGTATCCTCCGTGTGTTCCTCTCTCTCCTCGTATCCTCAGTGTGTCCCTGTTCCTCTCTCCTCGTATCCTCAGTGTGTCCCTGTTCCGGTCTCTCCTCGTATCCTCAGTGTGCCCTGTTCCTCTCTCCTCGTATCCTCAGTGTGTCCCTGTTCCTCTCTCCTCGTATCCTCAGTGTGTCCCTTCCTCTCTCCTCGTATCTCTCAGTGTGTCCCTCTCTCCTCGTATCCTCAGTGTGTCCCTCTCTCCTCGTATCCTCAGTGTGTCCCTCTCTCCTCGTATCCTCAGTGTGTCCCTCTCTCCTCGTATCCTCAGTGTGTCCCTCTCTCCTCGTATCCTCAGTGTGTCCCTCTCTCCTCGTATCCTCAGTGTGTCCCTCTCTCCTCGTATCCTCAGTGTGTCCCTCTCTCCTCGTATCCTCAGTGTGTCTCTCTCTACTCGTATCCTCAGTGTGTCCCTCCTCAGTGTGTTCCCTCCTCTCCTCGTATCCTCAGTGTGTCCCTCCTCAGTGTGTTCCTCTCTCCTCGTATCCTCAGTGTGTCCCTCTCTCCTCGTATCCTCAGTGTGTCCCTCTCTCCTCGTATCCTCAGTGTGTTCCTCTCTCCTCATATCCTCAGTGTGTTCCTCTCTCCTCATATCCTCAGTGTCTTCCTCTCTCCTCATATCCTCAGTGTGTTCCTCTCTCCTCATATCCTCAGTGTATTCCTCTCTCCTCGTATCCTCAGTGTGTCCCTCTCTCCTCGTATCCTCAGTGTGTTTCTCTCTCCTCGTATCCTCAGTGTGTCCCTCTCTCCTCGTATCCTCAGTGTGTCCCCCTCTCCTCGTATCCTCAGTGTGTCCCTCTCTACTCGTATCCTCAGTGTGTCCCTTTCTACTCGTATCCTCAGTGTGTCCCTCCTCAGTGTGTTCCTCTCTCCTCGTATCCTCATTGTGTCCCTCTCTCCTCGTATCCTCAGTGTGTCCCTCTCTCCTCGTATCCTCAGTGTGTTTCTCTCTCCTCGTATCCTCAGTGTGTCCCTCTCTCCTCGTATCCCTCTCTCCTCGTATCCTCAGTGTGTCCCCCTCTCCTCGTATCCTCAATGTGTCCCTCTCTCCTCGTATCCTCAGTGTGTTCCTCTCTCCTCGTATCCTCAGTTTGTCCCTCTCTCCTCGTATCCTCAGTGTGTCCCTCTCTCCTCGTATCCTCAGTGTGTCCCTCTCTCCTCGTATCCTCAGTGTGTCCCTCTCTCCTCGTATCCTCAGTGTGTCCCTCTCTCCTCGTATCCTCAGTGTGTCCCTCTCTCCTCGTATCCTCAGTGTGTCTCTCTCTACTCGTATCCTCAGTGTGTCCCTCCTCAGTGTGTTCCTCTCTCCTCGTATCCTCAGTGTGTCCCTCTCTCCTCGTATCCTCAGTGTGTCCCTCTCTACTCGTATCCTCAGTGTGTCCCTCTCTCCTCGTATTCTCAGTGTGTTCCTCTCTCCTCGTATCCTCAGTGTGTCCCGCTCTCCTCGTATCCTCAGTGTGTCCCTGTTCCTCTCCTCGTATCCTCAGTGTGTCCCTGTTCCTCTCCTCGTATCCTCAGTGTGTCCCTCTCTCCTCGTATCCTCAGTGTGTCCCTGTTCCTCTCTCCTCGTATCCTCAGTGTGTCCCTCTCTCCTCGTATCCTCAGTGTGTCCCTCTCTCCTCGTATCCTCAGTGTGTCCCTCTCTCCTCGTATCCTCAGTGTGTCCCTCTCTACTCGTATCCTCAGTGTGTCCCTCCTCAGTGTGTTCCTCTCTCCTCGTATCCTCAGTGTGTCCCTCTATCCTCGTATCCTCAGTGTGTCCCTCTCTCCTCGTATCCTCGGTGTGTCCCTCTCTACTCGTATCCTCAGTGTGTCCCTCCTCAGTGTGTCCCTCTCTCCTCGTATCCTCAGTGTGTCCCTCCTCAGTGTGTCCCTCTCTCCTTGTATCCTCAGTGTGTTCCTCGTATCCTCAGTGTGTTCCTCTCTCCTCGTATCCTCAGTGTGTTCCTCTCTCTCCTCGTATCCTCAGTGTGTCCCTCTCTCCTCGTATCCTCAGTGTGTCCCTCTCTCCTCGTATCCTCAGTGTGTCCCTCTCTCCTCGTATCCTCAGTGTGTTCCTCTCTCTCCTCGTATCCTCAGTGTGTTCCTCTCTCTCCTCGTATCCTCAGTGTGTTCCTCTCTCTCCTCGTATCCTCAGTGTGTCCCTGTTCCTCTCTCCTCGTATCCTCAGTGTGTCCCTGTTCCTCTCTCCTCGTATCCTCAGTGTGTCCCTGTTCCTCTCTCCTCGTATCCTCAGTGTGTCCCTCTCTCCTCGTATCCTCAGTGTGTCCCTCTCTCCTCGTATCCTCAGTGTGTCCCTCTCTCCTCGTATCCTCAGTGTGTCCCTCTCTCCTCGTATCCTCAGTGTGTCCCTCTCTCCTCGTATCCTCAGTGTGTCCCTCTCTCCTCGTATCCTCAGTGTGTCCCTCTCTCCTCGTATCCTCAGTGTGTCCCTCTCCTCGTATCCTCAGTGTGTTCCTCTCTCCTCGTATCCTCAGTGTGTCCCTCTCTCCTCGTATCCTCAGTGTGTCCCTCTCTCCTCGTATCCTCAGTGTGTCCCTCTCTCCTCGTATCCTCAGTGTGTCCCTGTCCCGCTCTCCTCGTATCCTATGCACTTTTATTTTTTGGGCATCTGAGCCGGTGTGAAAAGCTGCTGACTCTCCCAGTGATGTGGTTCCTCAGAGAGGAAGGGGTCTGGTATGTTCCTCAGAGAGGAAGGGGTCTGGTATGTTCCGAGTGATGTGGTTCCTCAGAGAGGAAGGGGTCTGGTATGTTCCGAGTGATGTGGTTCCTCAGAGAGGAAGGGGTCTGGTATGTTCCGAGTGATGTGGTTCCTCAGAGAGGAAGGGGTCTGGTACGTTCCGAGTGATGTGGTTCCTCAGAGAGGAAGGGGTCTGGAATGTTCCCAGTGATGTGGTTCCTCAGAGAGGAAGGGGTCTGGTATGTTCCCAGTGATGTGGTTCCTCAGAGAGGAAGGGGTCTGGTATGTTCCTCAGAGAGGAAGGGGTCTGGTATGTTCCGAGTGATGTGGTTCCTCAGAGAGGAAGGGGTCTGGTATGTTCCTCAGAGAGGAAGGGGTCTGGTATGTTCCGAGTGATGTGGTTCCTCAGAGAGGAAGGGGTCTGGTATGTTCCTCAGAGAGGAAGGGTTCTGGTATGTTCTAGGGGTGTAACGGTACACGTACCCGTACCGAAATTATTCGGTACGGGCCCTTCGGTTCGGTACACGTGTGTACCGAAGTGTACCGAACGAATATAACGTTAAACGTAAAAAATTGAGAACGTGAACAACTTCTTGGAAGTAATCTCAGGTGCTGCGTCGCAGCATTCAGAGTAATTTGCTCCCATTGTGTTCAACGCGTCATAGAGCGAGCAAGTCATTTCATTGGACGAGCTGGTCAGAGGGATGCGTTCAATGTAGTCAGTAATTTGAGGAACTGTCGAAATGGCGAACGCAGATAAATTTGAGCTCGAAAATCCTCCAGCATCATTGAAGTCTCCGGTTTGGGAACATTTTGGTTTCGCAGTTACGTACAAGGATGACGGACAAAGACAGGTGGACCGAACCAAAGCGGTTTGTCGGCATTGTTCAACTAAAATTGGTTACGCGGCTGGCAATACATCAAACTTGCACACTCATTTGAAAAGGCATCACCCGAACGTGAATATCACCGGTACCAAAAGACTGAAGTGCAAACCCAACTCCCGCTAGCATTGAAGCCTCCACCACTCGCAGAGAGTTCAGACCAAGCCAAAGCTATTACAAACGCCAAGTATCCTCATGTTGCCATGTTAGCAAAGCGCTACCTGGCTGTGCTACCTCTGTCCCTAGAGAGGGTGTTCTCCACAGCAGGAGACATGGTTAGTGCCAGCAGATCTGCCCTTTCAGCAAGCAATGTGGACAAGTTCATCTTTCTTTAAAACAACATGAAAATACAATGACAAGCAAGTCCTAATGTCAAACTGGCTGCTTATGTACTAGTACAGTCCAAATACAGATTATTTCAGTTCATCGAAATGCTGCACCTTAATGTTTATTATATTATATTTTGTATTTATTTGAGTAAATACATTATTCAGTTTAATTTAAAAAAAAAAAATGTTATGTTTTGTGATAATTTTTTCTGCTGTACCGAAAACGTACCGAACCGTGACCCTAAAAACCGAGGTACGTACCGAACCGAAATGTTTGTGAACCGTTACACCCCTAGTATGTTCCGAGTGATGTGGTTCCTCAGAGAGGAAGGGGTCTGGTATGTTCCGAGTGATGTGGTTCCTCAGAGAGGAAGGGGTCTGGTATGTTCCGAGTGATGTGGTTCCTCAGAGAGGAAGGGGTCTGGTATGGTCCGAGTGATGTGGTTCCTCAGAGAGGAAGGGGTCTGGTATTTTCCCAGTGATGTGGTTCCTCAGAGAGGAAGGGGTCTGGTATGTTCCCAGTGATGTGGTTCCTCAGAGAGGAAGGGGTCTGGTATGTTCCGAGTGATGTGGTTCCTCAGAGAGGAAGGGGTCTGGTACGTTCCCAGTGCTGTGGTTCCTCAGAGAGGAAGGGGTCTGGTATGTTCCGATTGATAGGCTGCTGACTTTCTGAATGATGTGGTTCCTCAGAGA
>JAPTMU010000327.1:182344-206515 GCA_028583405.1 Pogonophryne albipinna | reverse complement strand
AATTTTTAAGCTGTGATTAATCTGATTAAAATTTTTAATCGTTTGACAGCCCTAATATATATATATATACATATATATATTAAAGGTCTCCTATCATGCAAAGTAACTTGTTGATGTCAGGGAACTCACGCAGCGTCAGGAAATAAACCCTCTCTCTTTTCCTCCGTACCCAAATCTCTAAAAACGGGGAACAACGGAGCTGATCCAGATTTGCGTCCGATATGACGTAATATCTGAAATGTGGACCCACGGGCCAATCAGAAAGTTGCTATCAGAAACAATGCGCGACTGTTTTGGACGTAATATGGTCGGTGTTTACATTAGCATCGCTAACACTCAGAGCTAACCTGTACTGGAGAGCATGTGTGTGAAGAAGCAGGAAGTAAAAAGGAACTCACCTTGTGGTATAACCGGCAAGAGAGAAAGCCTTTGAGCTCCAGACTGTTTCAGAGAGAATCCTTGATCATCCATGATATGGCGTTTCATCACGGCAGCAGCTGCCGGTAGAATCTCCCGCATAAGCTCCGCCCCTCTTTTTTATCAATTTTTTTTTGTAAAGCTTTATACCCAAATCAGCACTTTAGAAACAGGAAGTGAAATAGAGGGATATGAGGCGTGGCTAGAATAAGTGAGAAATGGATGTAACTTCTGTTAGACAGCTATCATACTGAATACATATGTACTGTGAATGTATGCAAACATGTATGGCTATGGCTGTCTAACAGAAGTTAAGTCCATTCCTCTCTTATTCTGACAATGGACTGAACCCCAAATAAAAGAACCCAATAAAAAGAGTTGTTAAATAATAGTGAAGTCACGTTGTAACAACAATAACTCGTCTCTCTCTCGTTTTATTTTGAGCTTTGCTAAAAGCCACTGTGTCAAGTGTCCTTCTTGGGTTGCCGTCCGGAGTTGTCCAATATGGCGGACCATCTCGCACATGCGCAGTACCGATCGGCAGGGCGGCAGATCGGGTAGTGACAAAGGTGATCTGTTTGGTATTTGGAGCAAAACACTTCATAGACATGTTTTTAATATATATCTCTGAGACCTGTGCTGTTGCCTGATAGGTGACCTTTAATCCATTTATTGCATTTATTGTGTGTTTTAATGAATTACCAACCAACCAGGTGAACACTGGGAATAATAAGAGTTGTTTTAACTCACTTATCTTTTGGAGACCTGGCAGCCATTTTCCTCTGAGGAAGTGAAGGGGAACAAACATTAGACTTCGGCTTTTCAAAGTAAAACACAGCAGACTTAGCTTTTCAAAGTAAAACAGACCAGGCTTTTCAAAGTAAAACACAGCAGACTTAGCTTTTCAAAGTAAAACAGACCAGGCTTTTCAAAGTAAAACAGACCAGATTTAGCTTTTCAAAGTAAAACAGACCAGGCTTTTCAAAGTAAAACACAGCAGACTTAGCTTTTCAAAGTAAAACAGACCAGACTTTTCAAAGTAAAACACAGCAGACTTAGGCTTTTCAAAGTAAAACACAGCAGACTTAGGCTTTTCAAAGTAAAACACAGCAGACTTAGGCTTTTCAAAGTAAAATACACCAGACGTAGGCTTTTCAAAATAAAACACACCAGACTCCAGCTTTCGTGAGTTAAACGTACCATATTTGCGACACCTTTCAAAATAAAAGCGTCCCGCTTCAGAGGCAGGATGAAGGATCCTCTCGTTACAGAACCACACAGAACCTCAGCTCAGAGTTTAAAGATGTTTCTGAGTAAAGTGAGCAGAGCTTCTGCTGCTCTCTGAGAACAGGAAGTGAAAGTTTCTGCAGGAACGCTGAGAGACGCGTGATGAGTATTTTGTAACATCTTTAAAAACTCAACTCATCAGATTCTTCTCACGCTGCGGCTGCATTTAATTTAAACTACAGACACTTTGCTCACATGTGAACCTTCAGATCTGTGTATTCATATTGTGTTTGAGAGGTGATCGGATCTAGACGAGGACACGGTCTGTTTCCTTCCTGTCGTTGAGTGATCCTCGTCTAAATATCTGAATATAATTCATATTAAAAAGATTCACCTCAAGTTTCTCACTGCCTCCAGAAGTTCTCCAAGTGTCTGCCGTTGTTCTCTTAAGGTGCTGCAGATGGTCCTCAGAGGTTCTGCAGAGATTCTCCTCTCTGCTGGTTGAGCTTCACAGACAGCTTCAGTCTCTGCTGATCTCTCAGTGTTAGATGTTCTCTAACGTTCTCTCTCTCAGACTGTCTTCAGTCCTGGTTCCAGTGGTTCCTCTGGGTTAGGGTTCCTCTGGGTTCTAGTTCCTGGTTCCTCTGGGTTCCTGGTTCCTCTGGATGCTGGTTCCTCTGGTTCCAGTGGATCCTCTGGTTACACCGGGTTCTAGTTCCTGGTTCTTCTGGGTTCCTGGTTCCTCTGGATGCTGGTTCCTCTGGTTCCAGTGGTTCTGCCGCAGCTCTTCCTCCTCGCTGTGTGTCTGCAGAGTCAGCAGCCAGGTGACCTTTGACCTCTGGTATCAGTGCGTTAGTGGACTTTGATTCTGTTGAAATGACAATGCAAGATAACGCTCTCTGAGGTCTCACATGTTCCTCAGGTGGAACCATCAGGACTAAAGAGGTTCTGTCATTAAGACACAGTCCTGGGGGGTCACAGGGTTTCAACATGTTCTCCAGTGTTCTCTGACAGGTGGAGAGAACACCTGGCACCCTCCTGCAGTTAGCATAAGCCTCCAAAGGAACCTTGTAATATACAGAAGGTGTTAATGTCAGTTATGAGGGGGGGGGGGGTCCTGTATGAACACCTGCAGCTGATCATTGCTCTGACCCTGTCTCTTTCTGTCTCTGAAACTAAACCGTCCACACTGTATCAACGGTTTGGTTTATTGGCAGTTTGCAAACCACTTAAGAGTACTGGGGTCTGTACTACGAAGCCGGTTCAACCTAACCTGGATATGTTTGAGTTAGCCGGTTGGCCTAATCCAAAACATACGCGCTCTCGCTAAGCGGTCCTACGACGCGGGTTATCAAGTGGATCGCTCAAGCCAGCCGTGTCCTATCTAGTTAGGTGTTCACATGAGAGGGGTGGTATCTGGAGCATTCGACCAATCACAGACATGGAGAAGCGTACTGACAGCGCAGCGTCACACTTCCTGAATGAAAAGTCAACTATAATATTAGACATATGAAGAAGTTAAACTTTAAACATGACTTAAACACTTGATCCAGGATCAAAGCCACAGAGCTGCACCTGCAAGGTGAATACAGCTGGTAACAGAACAAGTGTTTGAATGCGTTAACAGGTTTATGATATCACTGCCCGTCTAAGACACCATCTGACTTTCATTACATTTGACTCGAGTGTTTCCTCAACTTAATGTGTTGCTTCAAATAATCCTTCTGCATCCAGTCTGTGACACTGTGAGTGTTGCACGGCCAGATACGGCTCAGCTGACTCAGATCAGGAGATATATGATACATTATGAAGTGATATGCCGCGGACTGTACTTAATGTTACTCTGATCCGGTTACTGATGTTGTGGCAGATATTTCAGTAAGCTTTCTTAACGCTAATGTTATAATAGTCAGATTGCTCTGAAGATGGAGGTGATATTCTATTCATGTTCACGTTCACACAGACGGTGATTGTTGCCGGCCGTCTTTCCTGCAACGGCAGCTTTTCTGTATTTCCTTCCTCCTGTAATATGACTTGATCTCTTTAAACTCCGCACACTGAGCTCTGATTGGTCAGCAGGCAGTGCTTTCATTGAGTTGAGCTCTTAGCCTGCAACCTAACCTGCTCCGGAGCAGGTTAGCCGCTCAGCATACGTGACCATGGAGATCTAGCCGCTAAAAAGAGAACCAGCGTCGTAGGACCGGAAACCCAGAGTTTACCCTGAAGTTAGCCGCTAAGAGAACATCCGGCTTCGTAGTACACCCCCCTGAACCGTCCACACTGTAAACAAATGAACTAAAGTGAACTCATATGAAACACCAGCTACAGTCGGTGTTTGTGGTGAAGTTCATTACAGATCAATCATTAACAGCAGATTAGTGTGAACCTTTGACCCCCCCTCCTCCATCAGGGAGGGTCTGCTGCTGATACCTTCCTTCATTATACACTATATCACTACAAAGATACTAGTACTACCATACGAGTATATGTAATAATAATAGATTTATTTTGTTAGCGCTTTTACAGGTGCTCAAAGACCCTTTACTACGGAGCCCTGGAGGGTTCATTGAAGAAAAATAAATAAAACGTGGCCACGTTTTACTTTCTCGTGCGCACGAGTTAATAAAGCGTGCGGACGAGTTAATAAAGCGTGCGCACGAGTTAATAAAGCGTGCGCACGAGTTAATAAAGCGTGCGCACAAGTTAATAAAGCGTGGCCTCGTTTTATTTAAATTGAGGGGTTCCTGTCCGTGACTCACAGAATCTGCTGCCCACAGCTGTTTTATAGAAGGAAAACCTCCTTCACTTTATGACATCTCTGCAGCACCAGTGGCCTGTACTACGAAGCAGGATTTGCTATTTACACTATTCATTCATGAAGTATGACGCTGCGCTGTCAGCACGCGTCTCCATGTTTGTGATTGGTCAAATGTTGGTAACCCCGTACCTTTCACGTGAACGCGCTCTCAGCCGGACAGAGAAACCCTGGTTGATTTACTGAGTTGATAACCAGCTTCGTAGGACCGCTTAGCGACATCGCGTTTGTTAGGGTTAGTTAAGCCGGGTAAATCAAACATATCCAGGGTCTGTTGAACTGGCTTCGTCGTACAGGGCACTGGAGGCAGTAACGTGTAACCCAGCAGAATCTGAGAAGAGCAGCACCAGCTGCAAAGAGCTGTGCCTTTTACTGTTTACTTCACTGCGTTTCCCTTCATTAGAACCGCAGAATGAATGAATAGAGATCGAGGCTGCTACGTTTAACCACACACACACCTCTACACACATCGAACTACCAGAGTATTCCTTCCCCCTCGTTTTATGAAGGAGATGTCCTGTCACCGGGGCGCATTGTGTGTGTGTGTGTGTGTGTGTGTGTGTGTGTGTGTGTGTGTGTGTCCGACACCACCGGCATTTGTTTTCAAATTACCACGAACAGTAATTTACACAAATATGGTTCTCCATAGTTATAAGTGTATTCACAAGTGAAATAAATTTGTTTAATCTTAATCTCGATGTGCTAGAGTCCTGCCGGAGTGCACCGGAACGAACGATACTATCATAAACTAAAGCGTGCGCACGAGTTACCTTCTGTGCGAACGAGAAAGTAAAACGTGGCCACGTTTTATTTATTTTTCTCTCTATGAACCTACGGTGGCTGGGAAGTGCAATGGACAATTACAAAGTGTGAAACACTTTAACAAAGCTTGAGACAAATTTACATTTTATAAAACAAAATACATTAACGAAACACTTTACCAAAGACAAAACACGTTAACATTTGACGAAACACTTTTACAAACCAGAATCAAAGCGGAAAGGGAATGTCCATCATACCGGAAGGGACGTGACGTGATTGGCTCAAATGTAAGTTTGTTTTGGCGGAAAGACCGAAGGTACGACTGTGTTTACGTTCGGTAAACATGTAGAAACAACCTGGGACAAGTGACACCGTTTTGCTCATCTTGTGGACAATCTCTGGAGTGTTTAAAGGACACGGACCAGACAGAAGGACCAGATATCTTGCATCATTGCGTGCAATATTTGAATGAAGGTCACTCGTATGCTGTAATCGTGGACATGTTGTCTACCTTTCACGGTGTAAAGATCAGTTTGTGGACTCTTAAAAGCAAACTGAATCAAGCCGGGTTTTACCGCAGAAAGGGTTGTTCCTCTCAAATCGCTGTAATTAACGCCATCAGGTTGGAACTTCGTGGACCTGGACAATTGTTTGGATACCGAACAATGTGGCAGGTACTAAAACAAAAGTACAGTCTTCGAGTGAAGAGAGATGATGTTATGAATGAACTCTTAACCCTCGAGGCTGCGAGAGGAGATCTCGCAGAAGGTTTATAAGGAGAACCTACCACTCAATGGGACCGAACTATATGTGGCATGCTGACGGTTATGACAAACCTAAGCCATTCGGTGTGGCCCTTCCAGGATGCATAGATGGATGTTCACGTACTATGGCTTGAATGTGGTCCAACAAACAATAACCCGAGAGTTATCGCTCAATATTTCCTCAAATGTGTGCGAAACCTCGGTGTCTTCCCCATGAGGCTGCGGACTGAATGTGGCACGGAGAACGGAATTATGGCTGCAATTCAGTGCACCCTCCGTCACCATCACCATGACTACTACTCTGGAGCGTCCAGCCACATGTATGGCACATCCATGACTAATCAGCGAGTCCTGGTGGTCCATATTAAGAAAGGGAAGGTAAGTGTCTATCATGATTATCTATGACTTGCCAACACTGTCAGACAAACAACATTTGCTTAGCTAACGTGTATCAGTTTTTATTATAATAGATATTATAGCCTGTAGTCTATGACCCAGACTATACAAGGCCTTTCTTTAGAACTTCTCTTTGGCAGAAATAAAGTTAGAAACTGTGAACATCTAAGCGTGGGTTTTGGATTGAACAGCGGCCCCTGAGGGGACCTAGGCACTATAGGTTGTGAAGCAAATAAATGATTAAATAGACACTCAATGATTTGCTGTTGATTTGACTGGTAACCTTTTAATGTCATTTGTAGAATTGTTGTATATTGCTTAATAATTCACTTGAAAATATATCAATTTCTATAGGTCTCAGTTCTGGAAGGAGCTATTTGCAGACCTCCGAGATGCTGGATACTTCAACGGGAGTCACGAGCATCAGTGCCTTCTGAGATTCTGCTTCGTTGATGTTATTCAGAAGGACTTGGATGAGTGTGTGAGACTGTGGAACAGTCACAGGATTCGCCCTTCCAGAACAGCATCCTGTCCAGGAGGAGTGCCCAATGAACTGTACTACTTGCCACACAGGTAATACATTGGTGATGGATTGATGCTTCTTTGTGTTTTTATCTTAAATGTAAATTAATACTATTATGTCTTCTGTTTAACATAGATTTGGCTCCAGGGACTGTGGATTTGAGATTGAACAGGCAGAATTGGATGCTGTTCCTGAGACAAGCCTGTCTATAGCTCCATGTGGGGACCAACACATGGAGGAGTACTTGGACTTTGCTATGGAGTGCAATGACCTGCAGAAGCCAGAGAACTGGGAGACTGCATCAGAACTGTACATGAAGCTGAAAGAATATGCTCAGTTATAAAGTATTCGAAAAGGTATTCAGAAGTACAGTAGCACTGTTTCACCACTCCAATCAGATTTCAGGGCTCAACAATGCTTGGACTGCCTTTACTCTTTTCTCTGTGATGTATCCAAATGATTCTGGTACCTGTTCATCTGAAGACTGGTCCAAATGATTCTGGTACCTGTTCATCTGAAGACTGGTCCAATTGATTCTGGTACCTGTTCATCTGAAGACTGGTCCAATTGATTCTGGTACCTGTTCATCTGTAGACTGGTCCAAATGATTCTGGTACCTGTTCATCTGAAGACTGATCCAAATGATTCTGGTACCTGTTCATCTGAAGACTGGTCCAAATGATTCTGGTACCTGTTCATCTGAAGACTGGTCCAAATGATTCTGGTACCTGTTCATCTGAAGACTGGTCCAAATGATTCTGGTACCTGTTCATCTGAAGACTGGTCCAAATGATTCTGGTACCTGTTCATCTGAAGACTGGTCCAATTGATTCTGGTACCTGTTCATCTGAAGACTGGTCCAAATGATTCTGGTACCTGTTCATCTGAAGACTGGTCCAAATGATTCTGGTACCTGTTCATCTGAAGACTGGTCCAAATGATTCTGGTACCTGTTCATCTGAAGACTGGTCCAAATGATTCTGGTACTTGTTCATCTGAAGACTGGTCCAATTGATTCTGGTACCTGTTCATCTGAAGACTGGTCCAAATGATTCTGGTACCTGTTCATCTGAAGACTGGTCCAAATGATTCTGGTACCTGTTCATCTGAAGACTGGTCCAAATGATTCTGGTACCTGTTCATCTGAAGACTGGTCCAAATGATTCTGGTACCTGTTCATCTGAAGACTGGTCCAAATGATTCTGGTACCTGTTCATCTGAAGACTGGTCCAAATGATTCTGGTACCTGTTCATCTGAAGACTGGTCCAAATGATTCTGGTACCTGTTCATCTGAAGACTGGTCCAAATGATTCTGGTACCTGTTCATCTGAAGACTGGTCCAATTGATTCTGGTACCTGTTCATCTGAAGACTGGTCCAAATGATTCTGGTACCTGTTCATCTGAAGACTGGTCCAAATGATTCTGGTACCTGTTCATCTGAAGACTGGTCCAAATGATTCTGGTACCTGTTCATCTGAAGACTGGTCCAATTGATTCTGGTACCTGTTCATCTGAAGACTGGTCCAAATGATTCTGGTACCTGTTCATCTGAAGACTGGTCCAAATGATTCTGGTACCTGTTCATCTGAAGACTGGTCCAATTGATTCTGGTACCTGTTCATCTGAAGACTGGTCCAAATGATTCTGGTACCTGTTCATCTGAAGACTGGTCCAAATGATTCTGGTACCTGTTCATCTGAAGACTGGTCCAAATGATTCTGGTACCTGTTCATCTGAAGACTGGTCCAAATGATTCTGGTACCTGTTCATCTGAAGACTGGTCCAATTGATTCTGGTACCTGTTCATCTGAAGACTGGTCCAAATGATTCTGGTACCTGTTCATCTGAAGACTGGTCCAAATGATTCTGGTACCTGTTCATCTGAAGACTGGTCCAAATGATTCTGGTACCTGTTCATCTGAAGACTGGTCCAAATGATTCTGGTACCTGTTCATCTGAAGACTGGTCCAATTGATTCTGGTACCTGTTCATCTGAAGACTGGTCCAAATGATTCTGGTACCTGTTCATCTGAAGACTGGTCCAAATGATTCTGGTACCTGTTCATCTGAAGACTGGTCCAAATGATTCTGGTACCTGTTCATCTGAAGACTGGTCCAATTGATTCTGGTACCTGTTCATCTGAAGACTGGTCCAAATGATTCTGGTACCTGTTCATCTGAAGACTGGTCCAATTGATTCTGGTACCTGTTCATCTGAAGACTGGTCCAAATGATTCTGGTACCTGTTCATCTGAAGACTGGTCCAAATGATTCTGGTACCTGTTCATCTGAAGACTGGTCCAAATGATTCTGGTACCTGTTCATCTGAAGACTGGTCCAAATGATTCTGGTACCTGTTCATCTGAAGACTGGTCCAAATGATTCTGGTACCTGTTATAATAAAAACAGCATTTTGAAATGAACATGGTTTCCAGGGGCTTTTCAGAGTGGCTTTTCAGAGTGGCTTTTCAGAGTGGCTTTTCAGAGGGGCTTTTCAGAGTGACTTTTCAGAGTGGCTTTTCAGAGGGGCTTTTCAGAGTGGCTTTTCAGAGTGGCTTTTCAGAGGGGCTTTTCAGAGTGACTTTTCAGAGTGGCTTTTCAGAGTGGCTTTTCAGAGGGGCTTTTCAGAGTGGCTTTTCAGAGTGGCTTTTCAGAGGGGCTTTTCAGAGGGGCTTTTCAGAGTGGCACAGGAGGCCAGCAGAGTAGGGTGTTGCTGTAGTGCGTTTAAAAACTGAAGGGCTGAAAGACCTCTTTGAATCTGAAGAGTGAACAAAAAAATGTTTCATCACATTTAAATAACCAATTCCTAAAACAAGGGGGGGGGCATGAGCACTTAAAGATTGGCACAAGACAGGCAGGGAAAGGAGAGACGGACGTCCCATATCAGTTATACTACACAGGCACACATTTTGACACTGACTAATTGCTAACAGATAAACATGGAACAAACCAAAGAGGGGACCATGAGGCATTTTAAACAAAACATTCTTACATACATTTAAAAAAAATCACATGAATACAAATATGATCTTACCTGTCAATAATGTTTCAGCCAGTAATGTACCACTGGAGGTCGTCTGGCACAATTCCTCTCTTTCCTCCCACAGAAGCCTCATGTCTCAGACAACCTGCTGTCGGTAACATTGTGCTGTGTCTCATGGTCGTTTCACTGAGGAAGCATTCTCGATCTGAAGATTATAAAATGGACAAACAATCCAGTCAATAACTGCATGTACTGTATATTCTTGCCATTTTTGTTCCATTGCAAGTTTTATATATTACTATTACTTCTATCTTTGTGCAAAATATACCTGGCTGCTAAATCCTCTACTACAGGATGTGTTTTTTGTAAATTGTGTTTATTTAATAGTTTGTAATCATTCTTCTTAGGTAACATTAAGCTTGGCTCTTTCCTGCTCCAACAGTGTGTTGACTGTGGGACTGAAGGGTATTCTGACTCTGAGCCCAACCAATGAAGCCAGTTCGGTGTATGTGCTAAAGGGAAAGTAAAGATGTCTCAAAACACTGCAGGAACTACATAATAACCCACCTACCACACTGCTGCTGTCTGCAATGCTCACCTCTTGTAAAGCTGTCCCTACTTCTTCATCACTTATTAAATCAACTGTTGCTTTGAATGAAGGCTGCAAGATAATGGACAAGATCTTCTGACAGGAAACGTGGCCCTGGACCTCCGTGCACAACTGACACCGCAATCATCTTTCCTGCCAAGTAGCTTCCTCCTCCCTAACAGCTGGGAATAAATGTATTCATATTGCAAAACTAAAACATTATTTATTATATACTTTAATGAAACTCAACGTTTTGGAAAAATTGTTAAAGCAACAAATCATATGTCATGTGATATATATGGTTAATGATCATTAACAATTGCATTAGTACACTTCTAACCGTATGCATACCATTTGCATTGTAGACCAAGAAGCGGCGTCCGTCTGGTCCATCCTTTCAGATCCTTCATCAGTAGAGATAAGGACTCTCTCCTGGGACCACCGGAGTCAATGCCCGTCTGGTACATCCTTTCAGATCCTTCATCAGTAGAGATAAGGACTCTCTCCTGGGACCACCGGAGTCAATGCCCGTCTGGTCCATCCTTTCAGATCCTTCATCAGTAGAGATAAGGACTCTCTCCTGGGACCACCGGAGTCAATGCCCGTCTGGTCCATCCTTTCAGATCCTTCATCAGTAGAGATAAGGACTCTCTCCTGGGACCACCGGAGTCAATGCCCGTCTGGTCCATCCTTTCAGATCCTTCATCAGTAGAGATAAGGACTCTCTCCTGGGACCACCGGAGTCAATGCCCGTCTGGTCCATCCTTTCAGATCCTTCATCAGTAGAGATAAGGACTCTCTCCTGGGACCACCGGAGTCAATGCCCGTCTGGTCCATCCTTTCAGATCCTTCATCAGTAGAGATAAGGACTCTCTCCTGGGACCACCGGAGTCAATGCCCGTCTGGTCCATCCTTTCAGATCCTTCATCAGTAGAGATAAGGACTCTCTCCTGGGACCACCGGAGTCAATGCCCGTCTGGTCCATCCTTTCAGATCCTTCATCACTAGAGATAAGGACTCTCTCCTGGGACCACCGGAGTCAATGCCCGTCTGGTCCATCCTTTCAGATCCTTCATCAGTAGAGATAAGGACTCTCTCCTGGGACCACCGGTGTCAATGCCCGTCTGGTCCATCCTTTCAGATCCTTCATCAGTAGAGATAAGGACTCTCTCCTGGGACCACCGGAGTCAATGCCCGTCTGGTCCATCCTTTCAGATCCTTCATCAGTAGAGATAAGGACTCTCTCCTGGGACAACCGGAGTCAATGCCCGTCTGGTCCATCCTTTCAGATCCTTCATCAGTAGAGATAAGGACTCTCTCCTGGGACCACCGGAGTCAATGCCCGTCTGGTCCATCCTTTCAGATCCTTCATCAGTAGAGATAAGGACTCTCTCCTGGGACCACCGGAGTCAATGCCCGTCTGGTCCATCCTTTCAGATCCTTCATCAGTAGAGATAAGGACTCTCTCCTGGGACCACCGGAGTCTATGCCCGTCTGGTCCATCCTTTCAGATCCTTCATCAGTAGAGATAAGGACTCTCTCCTGGGACCACCGGAGTCAATGCCCGTCTGGTCCATCCTTTCAGATCCTTCATCAGTAGAGATAAGGACTCTCTCCTGGGACCACCGGAGTCAATGCCCGTCTGGTCCATCCTTTCAGATCCTTCATCAGTAGAGATAAGGACTCTCTCCTGGGACCACCGGAGTCAATGCCCGTCTGGTCCATCCTTTCAGATCCTTCATCAGTAGAGATAAGGACTCTCTCCTGGGACCACCGGAGTCAATGCCCGTCTGGTCCATCCTTTCAGATCCTTCATCAGTAGAGATAAGGACTCTCTCCTGGGACCACCGGAGTCAATGCCCGTCTGGTCCATCCTTTCAGATCCTTCATCAGTAGAGATAAGGACTCTCTCCTGGGACCACCGGAGTCAATGCCCGTCTGGTCCATCCTTTCAGATCCTTCATCAGTAGAGATAAGGACTCTCTCCTGGGACCACCGGAGTCAATGCCCGTCTGGTCCATCCTTTCAGATCCTTCATCAGTAGAGATAAGGACTCTCTCCTGGGACCACCGGAGTCAATGCCCGTCTGGTCCATCCTTTCAGATCCTTCATCAGTAGAGATAAGGACTCTCTCCTGGGACCACCGGAGTCAATTCCTTCTCCGAAAACACCAGCAGTGAATTTGACCAGCATGTCACAGTTTTCTGAATACGATGTACGCTTGAAACCTCTGACTGCTCCATCCCAAACATTAGCCCTTGAAATGTTGAACCGGCTGACTCTTCCATGATCAATAGGCTGTGACAGGTTAGCAATAATGGCAGGTAATGTAACGTTCATATCCTCCCTGTAAAGGACACCAAGTGACCTTCTTAGTGGATATTCCAGACGGTGCAAAAACAGTTTAAAAAAATATTTTTTGGACCAGAAATATTGTACAGAGAAAACAAATGTAATGCCACTGTAATAGCTGTCATTTCAGTGTCCAGTAACCTCGTCATGTTGACTGCACCCAGCTCCTCGTCCTCTGCTTCAACACATGGTGCACACAGGTCTGTGTTACTGTTAGGAAATGATAATCCCATGTTAAAACATCTTACAAACAAAAATGTCTTTCTCGTGTAAGTGAGTCACTAACATTTGTACTTACCTGTAGCAAGTAGTCTTGTCTGTATTTGTTTTGGGTGGACCCAAATCCTCAGTATCAGATATTACCATCTGAAATACAAATGTCTGTAACAAAACAACACTGAACGTTAGAAACATCAGGCTTCCACAACCTGCCTCAATACCTGTCCAGGTGCCTTCCTGAAACATGATACCATTATTAGCTTCATGATTCAGGGTATAGTTGAGCTTTAAGGAACATTTAGAGGTAAGATTTATAAATAACAGATTATTTTTGTTTGAAATTAGATGTATGGTATTTTTGTATCCATGTTCACCAGAGAAAATGCTGTGGCCTATTCTTATCATCCACTTAAAGAGAAATTACTTATTTTGTACAAATAAGTACAAACTTACCTTTCATTTTCAGGTTTGTGTTTTGGACTACTTTTGTTTCGTGGTTCAAATTCAAATACCTGAGAGTAAAAGTGTACAATTATCAACAGCTTCCATTATTGTTCCCTTCCCACATACGTCTATCAACAGCGAAACGTTGTAATTGTAACTGCCAAGTTGGTTCTTCTAAAATATTGACCAGAATATAGATTTCCTGCTTAAAATCAAATGTATATCAAATAAATAAATGAACATTAAAATAAAATCATTTAGCACCACAGTGTCAGCCTGATTGAATTCAGCTGTGCTCCTAGATGTGATGTCAGAGTCTGAGGTATCATCCCCTGCAGTAAAAGCAACACGTTCAACACATTATTATGTATGCTGCACTAGAGGATGTTCACATGTAAACATATTGAATAATAACATCCACAAACCTCCTCTAAAATGTTTCTCAAGGCAAATGAAAAGGGTGATCCTGGCATATGCCTTTCCTAAGTCCTTTTTATATTCTGCCAATGTGAATGGCTTTTCTGAACCAGACACATTGGCAGCCTCTGAGCAGTCTGGATACAAAAGGACGTACGGTCCTTCATCCATGTCCTTGTTAAAGGCTTTCATTTTCTGGACAGCTCGTTCCAGTATAGCAGGTGCTGCTACCTCCGGGTCTGTAAACAACGGGAGTGTTTCCCCTCTCAGAGGCTTTAAATCAACTCCTTGTGGCGACATCATTCCTATGTTGATCTAGTAAAATAGCAGAGAGATAGAAGTAATGACACACACAGAGACACTGAGATCTGTATGAAACGGATCATGCAGCTTACCTGGACTCGTCTCTTTTCTTGTTGAAGTCTTCCTTTCCCACAGTTAAAAGACTGTTTCTCTTTTGACTTTGAGTTTCTGTACTCCTTGAAAAGTTTATAGGATGGGCCTGGTTGTTCTGCTGGTATGAATAGTTCCAATACAAATATAAAAATTAGCAGCTCCAACAATCAGCAATAGCAAGTGTGCATTAAAGAGCCTGTGACAGCATCCCAACAACTGTTGTGCAATGAAATATTGGGCTACTAGTCATCTCGAACCGTCAGTTTAAAAAAGAAGATGCGATACCGTTCCGATAAATATCAATAATTTCGAACATCGCGGGGAAATTCCTTCGAGTCATTTTGAAGTTTTGGGGGAAGCCGGAAGTGACGTCAATGCGGGAACGCTTCACTGTGCGGTGAGAGAGCCAAACACGGACAAAGTGTGTTGTCATGCGTAGAAATGGTGAATTACTGAGTTTAGGCACGTTAATAACGTTTTAATGAAGTTGACTACAGTATATTCATATTTGTCAGTGCTTTCATGTCAATCCGGCGAACATAAACATAAATGATCGTGGTGAAGATGATGATTAAATTAGGATTACAAATCGGTAGTGAGAGCTGCTGAATTTCCTCCCGTAGGATGTGATATAAAAACAAATCCATTATTTTTGTAGTTGTAAACTCAAGTGGATGAAACTACATTTATTAGTGCTTTCATGTCAATTCGGCGAACATATGATACATTAAATGATCGTGAGGATGATGATTAAAAATCGTTTGTTTGAGCCGGTCTGCATTTCCTGATGAGAAAACAAACCGATGCTTTTTGTAGTTGAACACCAACATGGATTAAACGTGTGTTTTTTTTTACCACAATGTTGGGGAAATTAATGGATAAAATGCACGGATTATTATTATTATTATTATTCCCACTCCGATCGGGACACTAGGTCCACCGTTTCCCCGCAGCGAGGCTCCCCCCGTTGACAGTTTACGTGGGCTGGGTGCAGTGGCAGACTGGCCATCGGGACGAATCCCGATGGGCCGGTACCGAAGTGGGCCGGTCGGATAAGTCACTAGTACATCCCCATAGGCGGCGCGTGAGGCTCAGGTTTGGGAAGGCTAAATAACTTTTTTTACCTGACGCTGCCCGCCTCCGGCGTCTATAGAAAAGAGATCAACTCAGTGTGCGGAGTTTACATCTCTCAAGTTATATTACAGGATAAAGGAAATACAGTTTAAACTGCCGTATGCAGAGAAGACGCCGACGTGTCTTATCATTCATATTACATCATCAATCAGATCATCGATCATATAATATCATAATATATCTCCTTATCTGAGTCAGCTTCTCCAGCCGTATCTGGGCGTGCAACACTCACAGTGTCACATACTGTATGCAGAAGGATTATTTTAAGCAACACATTATGTTGACGAAACACTCAAGTCAAATGTAATTAAAGTCAGATCCACTCGTGTCTTAGACGTGAACGCGCTCTCAGCTGGTGAGAGAAACCCTGGCTTGATTTACCGAGTTGATAACCAGCGTCGTAGGACCGCTTAGCGAGATCTCGTTTGTTAGTTTGTTGTTGTTAGTTTGTTTGTTACTCAAACATATCCAGGGTATGTTGAACTGGCTTCGTAGTACAGGGCACAGGTGGCTAGCAGCGCTAATGTCAAAGACACAGACATTATACATTATATTTGTATTTTACCAGGATGCAGTGACACAAATATTTGGGAAGGCTTAGCCTTCCCCAGCCTACAGCACCCGCCGCCCCTGACATCCCCCACTCCCCCCGTTGACAATTTACTAGCGGTACCGAAGTGGGCCGGTCGAGAGTCCCGGGATGATTTTTAGTCCCAGTCCACCACTGGTTACATGACCGTATGATCGCCCATATTGACCTAATTCCTAAACTTCTAACAGATACAACATAAACCGATCCTTCAGCCTCATATGAGCTCTCAGACACGTTCAAAATTAAACTGTCATCGCTGTCTGAGCTTGCTGCTCTGTGCGCCATCGTGTGTTTACATGCAGATGCTGGGATCCTGAACGGTGCAGCTGGAGCGCTGTGCCCGCAATGACGTCACACATCATTTGGCGGGACTTGAAGAATCCCCGAGAAGATCCAGAAAATGGTCAACATTGAAGGGCAGATTAATGGTTATCAAAGTACAAATATCCAAAATCAGTTCAGTAACGGTTTCAAGGGGACAATATTTACTCAAATTGATGGGTTTGGATGATGGGGGAAACTCGTGTCACAGGCTCTTTAAGGTTTACGGAAAGCCTAACATAAAAACTAGCATATTAGCTCAATGCGTTGCTATTCCGTTAAGACATGGATTGGTATTTGACTGATATTAAACTGTGATTGCACTTTTATTTACTGCATGTCTGACATTAGCATCACAAAGCTAGCGCAATACTACACTTACTTTGTTTAGCATTTTCCGGCTGTTTGGATGTCCCCTGCGCGCTTGGTCCACCCGTCTGGTCCGTGTCCTTTAAACACTCCAGAGATCCTCCACACGGCAAAACCGTGCCACTTGTCCCAGGTTGTTTCCACAAAACGGACAAAACATGTTTACCGAACGTAAACACAGTCGTACCTTCGGTCTTTCCGCCAAAACAAATTTAAATTTGAGTCAATCACTAAAACGTCACTTCCGGTATGATGGACATTCCCTTTCCGGTTTGATTCTGGTTTGTTAAAGTGTTTCGGGACATTTTAATTTGTTTCAGTTATGGTAAAAGTGTTTCGCATTTTGTTAATTTGTTTTCGTTAATGTTAAATTGTTTTGTCCTTTGTTAAAGTGTTTCACACTTTGTAATTGTCCATTGCACTTCCCAGCCACCGTAATGAACCCTCCAGGGCTCCGTACTTTACAGATATAGTGAAGGGAAAAGAAAAGGAAGGAACAACAAATAAATATAAAGTTAAAGTTAAAGTCAAATAATACCAAAACAATCACACATTAAAAGCCAGATTGAAGAGGTGAGTGCTTTGAAGGTGGTGAGGGGGGGGGGGGGGGGGGTCAGGTCAGTCTCTGATGGGTTGGGGGAGTGAGTTCCAGAGGGAGGGGGCAGCGACGGAGAAGGCTCTGTCCCCCCAGGTCCGGTGATTGGTGCGGGTGGGGATGGATAGGAGGTTGGCTTCTGATGAGCGGAGGCAGCAGGAAGGAGGTCTGTGAGGTAGGGGGGGGGGGGTGGTGGTGCAGCATGTCTGTAAGGTAGGGGGGGGGGGGGGGTGGTGGTGCAGCAGGTCTGTGAGGTAGGGGGAAGGGGTGTGGTGGTGCAGGAGGTCTGTGAGGTAGGGGGGTGGGGTGGTGGTGCAGGAGGTCTGTGAGGTAGGGGGAAGGGGTGTGGTGGTGCAGGAGGTCTGTGAGGTAGGGGGAAGGGGTGTGGTGGTGCAGCAGGTCTGTGAGGTAGGGGGAAGGGGTGTGGTGGTGCAGGAGGTCTGTGAGGTAGGGGGAAGGGGCGTGGTGGTGCAGCAGGTCTGTGAGGTAGGGGGAAGGGGTGTGGTGGTGCAGCAGGTCTGTGAGGTAGGGGGGGGTGTGGTGGTGCAGCAGGTCTGTGAGGTAGGGGGAAGGGGTGTGGTGGTGCAGGAGGTCTGTGAGGTAGGGGGAAGGGGTGTGGTGGTGCAGCAGGTCTGTGAGGTAGGGGGAAGGGGTGTGGTGGTGCAGCAGGTCTGTGAGGTAGGGGGGGGGGTGTGGTGGTGCAGCAGGTCTGTGAGGTAGGGGGGGGGGGGGTGTGGTGGTGCAGCAGGTCTGTGAATCTAATCAGCCCTAACTATAAGCTTTATCAAAAAGGAAGGTCTTAAGCGCACTCTTAAAAACGGATAGGGTGTCTGCCGCCCGAACACAAACTGGAAGCTGATTCCACAAATGTGGAGCTTGATAAGAAAAGGCTCTGGCTCCCATTGTACTTTTAGAGACTCTAGGAACAACCAACAACCCTGCATTCTTGGAACGCAATGCCCTAGTAGGACAGTAGGGTATAATGAGTTCTTTAAGGTAAGATGGCGCCTGCCCATTAAGCACTATATCACTACAAGGATACTAGTACGACCATACGAGTATATGTAGTACACATTATACACTATATCACTACAAGGATACTAGTACGACCATACGAGTATATGTAGTACACATTATACACTATATCACTACAAGGATACTAGTACTACCATACGAGTATATGTAGTACACATTATACAGGGGGCGATCTCGGTATGAATTTGACTGATCAGTTTCAGATCTGATTCCAGTCGTAAAATAAACCTCAAACTCGTTTCAAGAGAAATTAATAAACTTTATTTCTATCGAACGCTCGGGTACAGATTGATTAGCTGATTACATCCTGATGGGCGTCCTGGTAGGGGGTCCTGGTAGGGGGTCCTGGTAGGGGGTCCTGGTAGGGGGTCCTGATGGGCGTCCTGGTAGGGGGTCCTGATGGGCGTCCTGGTAGGGGGTCCTGATGGGGGTCCTGATGGGCGTCCTGATGGGGGTCTTGATGGGCGTCCTGGTAGGGGGTCATGATGGGGGTCCTGATGGGCGTCCTGGTAGGGGGTCCTGATGGGCGTCCTGGTAGGGGGTCCTGGTAGGGGGTCCTGATGGGCGTCCTGGTAGGGGGTCCTGGTAGGGGGTCCTGATGGGCGTCCTGGTAGGGGGTCCTGATGGGCGTCCTGATGGGCGTCCTGGTAGGGGGTCCTGATGGGCGTCCTGGTAGGGGGTCCTGATGGGGGTCCTGATGGGCGTCCTGATGGGGGTCCTGATGGGCGTCCTGGTAGGGGGTCATGATGGGGGTCCTGATGGGCGTCCTGGTAGGGGTCCTGATGGGCGTCCTGGTAGGGGGTCCTGATGGGGGTCCTGATGGGCCTCCTGGTAGGGGGTCCTAATGGGGGGGTCACTCAGCTTTGGTTTTCTTCACCGCTCCAGGTAGACGGTCCTGCAGCCTGAAACACACACAGATATTACTTTAGATAAAGTCTGTAACTAATACTCTATATATATATATCAGTGGTGAACCGTCAGGGCCTTCAAGGTATTCAGAGTCTACAGGAGGGCGTGTCTTTAGGAGGGCGGGGTCTACAGGAAGGAGGGGGTGTCTTCAGGAGGGCGGGGTCTACAGGAAGGAGGGGGTGTCTTCAGAAGGGCGGGGTCTACAGGAAGGAGGGGGTGTCTTCAGGAGGGCGGGGTCTACAGGAGGTCCAGCTGGGATACACACGGTTCAACACTGGGATATAATAACAATAGTTAATACTCAATGTAACTCACTTGTTCATCTTCTCCTCGACTCTGGACCGAACCAACTGCACGTATCCATCAATCTGAGTCTGTACACACACACACACACACACACACACACACACACACACACACACACACACACACACACACACACACACACACACACACACACACACACACACACACACACACACACACACACACACACACACACACACACACACCGTTTATAAGGTTCCTTCTCTGGTTCTTGGTTCTGGTTCTGTCAGTAATCAGATTACCTTCTTCTTCTGGTAGAGGAGTGGCGAGGTGAAGAACAGGATGTCAGCTGGAACCAGAGGAGAACCTTCGTTAGGGTTTCATTTCTTAACAAGATGATTTAACGAGATGGTTTAATGGGGACCTATCATGCAAAAGTCACTTTGTGATGTCTTCTCTACATCACAATGTGTCCCCGGTGTGTCCCCGCTGTGTCCCCGGTGTGTCCCCGGTGTGTCCCCGGTGCGTCCCCGGTGTGTCCCCGGTGTGTCCCCGCTGTGTCCCCGGTGTGTCCCCGCTGTGTCCCCGGTGCGTCGGGGAACTCACGCAGCGTCAGGAAATAAACCCTCTCTCTTTTCCTCCGTACCTAAATCTCTAAAAACGGGGAACAACGGAGCTGATCCAGATTTGCGTCCGATATGACGTAATATCTGAAATGTGGACCCACGGCCCAATCAGAAACTTTACTATCAGAAACAATGCCCGACTGTTCTGGACGTAATATGGTCGGTGTTTACATTAGCATCGCTAACACTCAGAGCTAACCTGTACTGGAGAGCATGTGTGTGAAGAAGCAGGAAGTAAAAAGGAACTCACCTTGTGGTATAACCGGCAAGAGAGAAAGCCTTTGAGCTCCAGACTGTTTCAGAGAGAACCATTGATCCATGATATGGCGTTTCATCACAGCAGTATTTAGTTTAGACAGTAGCTGCCGGGTCCTGCATGAGCTCAGAGTCAGACCCCTCCTCTTTAAAGCTTTATACCCAAATCAGCACTTTAGAAACAGGAAGTGAAACTAGAGGGATATGAGGCGTGGCTAGAATGGGTGATTATTTGGAGCAAAACCCTTCATAGACATGTTTTATATATTTGTATATATCTGAGAACTAAGCTAATGCTCAAATAGCATGATAGGTGACCTTTAAGGAGTGGTGACTCACCGAGGATCAGCAGTGTGACGCCGTTAAAGATCGAGCCGACGTACGTCAGCATCCACATCCCCCCTGCCAGCTGGAACACAAAGAACATCAGAGAACATCACAGAACATCTAAGAACATCTGAGAACATCTGAGAACATCAGAGAACATCAGAGAACATCACAGAACATCTAAGAACATCACAGAACATCACAGAACATCACAGCACATCTGAGAACATCAGAGAACATCACAGAACATCTAAGAACATCACAGAACATCACAGAACATCTGAGAACATCTAAGAACATCTGAGAACATCTGAGAACATCACAGAACATCTGAGAACATCTAAGAACATCTGAGAACATCACAGAATACTCAGAGAACACTCAGAGAACACTCAGAAAACACCACAGAACACTCAGAGAACACTCAGAGAACACTCAGAAAACACCACAGAACACTCAGAGAACACCAAAGAACACTCAGAGAACACCACAGAACACTCAGAGAACACTCAGAGAACACTCAGAAAACACTCAGAGAACACCACAGAACACTCAGAGAACACCACAGAACACTCAGAGAACACTCAGAGAACACCACAGAACACTCAGAGAACACTCAGAGAACACTCAGAAAACACCACAGAACACTCAGAGAACACTCAGAGAACACTCAGAAAACACCACAGAACACTCAGAGAACACTCAGTAAACATCACAGAACACTCAGAGAACACCAGAGAACACTCAGAGAACACCACAGAACACTCAGAGAACACCAGAGAACACTCAGAGAACACCACAGAACACTCAGAGAACACACAGAACACTCAGAGAACACCACAGAACACTCAGAGAACACTCAGAGAACACTCAGTAAACATCACAGAACACTCAGAGAACACTCAGAGAACACTCAGAAAACACCACAGAACACTCAGAGAACATCAAAGAACACTCAGAGAACACCACAGAACACTCAGAAAACACCACAGAACACTCAGAGAACACCAAAGAACACTCAGAGAACACCACAGAACACTCAGAAAACACCACAGAACACTCAGAGAACACCACAGAACACTCAGAGAACACTCAGAGAACACCACAGAACACTCAGAGAACACCAAAGAACACTCAGAGAACACCACAGAACACTCAGAAAACACCACAGAACACTCAGAGAACACTCAGAGAACACCACAGAACACTCAGAGAACACCAAAGAACACTCAGAGAACACCACAGAACACTCAGAAAACACCACAGAACACTCAGAGAACACCACAGAACACTCAGAAAACACCAGAGAACACCACAGAACACTCAGAAAACACCACAGAACACTCAGAGAACACCACAGAACACTCAGAAAACACCACAGAACACTCAGAGAACACCACAGAACACTCAGAAAACACCAGAGAACACCACAGAACACTCAGAGAACACCAAAGAACACTCAGAGAACACCACAGAACACTCAGAAAACACCACAGAACACTCAGAGAACACAAAAGAACACTCAGAGAACACCAGAGAACACCACAGAACACTCAGAAAACACCACAGAACACCACAGAACACCAAAGAACACACAGAAAACACCACAGAACACTAAGAGAACACAAAAGAACACTCAGAGAACACTCAGAGAACACCAGAGAACACCACAGAACACCACAGAACACTCAGAGAACACCACAGAACACTCAGAGAACACCACAGAACACTCAGAGAACACTCAGAGAACACTCAGAGAACACCACAGAACACTCAGAGAACACTCAGAGAACACTCAGAGAACACCAAATAACACTCAGAGAACACTCAGAGAACACCAAATAACACTTAGAGAACACTCAGAGAACACCACAGAACACTCAGAGAACACTCAGAGAACACCACAGAACACTCAGAGAACACTCAGAGAACACCACAGAACACTCAGAGAACACTCAGAAAACACCAAAGAACATCAGAAAACACCACAGAACACTCAGAGAACACCAGAGAACACCACAGAACAATCAGAAAACACCACAGAACACCACAGAACACTCAGAAAACACCACAGAACACTCAGAGAACACAAAAGAACACTCAGAGAACACCAGATAACACCACAGAACACTCAGAAAACACCACAGAACACTCAGAGAACACTCAGAGAACACTCAGAAAACACCACAGAACACTCAGAGAACACCAAAGAACACTCAGAGAACACCACAGAACACTCAGAGAACACTCAGAGAACACTCAGAAAACACTCAGAGAACACCACAGAACACTCAGAGAACACCACAGAACACTCAGAGAACACTCAGAGAACACCACAGAACACTCAGAGAACACTCAGAGAACACTCAGAAAACACCACAGAACACTCAGAGAACACTCAGAGAACACTCAGAAAACACCACAGAACACTCAGAGAACACTCAGTAAACATCACAGAACACTCAGAGAACACCAGAGAACACTCAGAGAACACCACAGAACACTCAGAGAACACCAGAGAACACTCAGAGAACACCACAGAACACTCAGAGAACACACAGAACACTCAGAGAACACCACAGAACACTCAGAGAACACTCAGAGAACACTCAGTAAACATCACAGAACACTCAGAGAACACTCAGAGAACACTCAGAAAACACCACAGAACACTCAGAGAACATCAAAGAACACTCAGAGAACACCACAGAACACTCAGAAAACACCACAGAACACTCAGAGAACACCACAGAACACTCAGAGAACACCAAAGAACACTCAGAGAACACCACAGAACACTCAGAAAACACCACAGAACACTCAGAGAACACCACAGAACACTCAGAGAACACTCAGAGAACACCACAGAACACTCAGAGAACACCAAAGAACACTCAGAGAACACCACAGAACACTCAGAAAACACCACAGAACACTCAGAGAACACTCAGAGAACACCACAGAACACTCAGAGAACCACCAAAGAACACTCAGAGAACACCACAGAACACTCAGAAAACACCACAGAAACACTCAGAGAATACCACAGAACACTCAGAAAACACCACAGAACACTCAGAGATAACACAAAAGAACACTCAGAGAACACCAGAGAACACCACAGAACACTCAGAAAACACCACAGAACACCACAGAACACCAAAGAACCACAGAAAACACCACAGAACACTAAGGAGAAACACAAAAGAACACTCAGAGAACACTCAGAGAACAACAGAGAAACCACAGAACACCACAGAACACCACAGAACACCACAGAACACTCAGAGAACACCACAGAACACTCAGAGAACACCACAGAACACTCAGAGAACACTCAGAGAACACTCAGAGAACACCACAGAACACTCAGAGAACACTCAGAGAACACTCAGAGAACACCAAATAACACTCAGAGAACACTCAGAGAACACC
>JAPTMU010000327.1:159713-181344 GCA_028583405.1 Pogonophryne albipinna | reverse complement strand
AACACTCAGAGAACACTCAGAGAACACCACAGAAACACTCAGAGAACACTCCGATATATGGGAACACCACAGAACACTCAGAGAACACTCACAGAACACTCAGAGAACACTCAGAGAACACCACAGAAACACTCAGAGACCCATCAGAGAACACTCAGAGAACACACAGAACAATCAGAGCACACCAAGAACACTAGAGAACACTCAGAGAAACACTCAGAAAACACCACAGAACACTCAGAGAACACTCAAAGAACACTCAGAGAACACCACAGAACACTCAGAAAACACACAGAACACTCAGAGAACACCACAGAACACTCAGAGAACACCACAGAACACTCAGAGAACACCACAGAACACTCAGAGAACACCACAAGAACACTCAGAAACACCACAGAACACTCAGAGAACATCAAAGAACACTCAGAGAACACTCAGAGAACACTCAGAAAACACCACAGAACACTCAGAGAACACCAAAGAACACTCAGAGAACACCACAGAACACTCAGAAAACACCACAGAACACTCAGAGAACACTCAGAGAACACCACAGAACACTCAGAGAACACCAAAGAACACTCAGAGAACACCACAGAACACTCAGAAAACACCACAGAACACTCAGAGAATACCACAGAACACTCAGAAAACACCACAGAACACTCAGAGAACACAAAAGAACACTCAGAGAACACCAGAGAACACCACAGAACACTCAGAAAACACCACAGAACACCACAGAACACCAAAGAACACTCAGAAAACACCACAGAACACTAAGAGAACACAAAAGAACACTCAGAGAACACTCAGAGAACACCAGAGAACACCACAGAACACCACAGAACACTCAGAGAACACCACAGAACACCACAGAACACCACAGAACACTCAGAGAACACCACAGAACACCACAGAACACTCAGAGAACACCAGAGAACACCACAGAACACCACAGAACACCACAGAACACTCAGAGAACACCACAGAACACTCAGAGAACACTCAGAGAACACCACAGAACACTCAGAGAACACTCAGAGAACACTCAGAGAACACCAAATAACACTCAGAGAACACTCAGAGAACACCAAATAACACTCAGAGAACACCACAGAACACTCAGAGAACACCAAATAACACTCAGAGAACACTCAGAGAACACCACAGAACACTCAGAGAACACTCAGAGAACACCACAGAACACTCAGAGAACACTCAGAGAACACCACAGAACACTCAGAGAACACCACAGAACACTCAGAGAACACTCAGAGAACACCACAGAACACTCAGAGAACACCACAGAACACTCAGAGAACACTCAGAAAACACCACAGAACACTCAGAGAACACTCAGAGAACACTCAGAAAACACCACAGAACACTCAGAGAACATCAAAGAACACTCAGAGAACACCACAGAACACTCAGAAAACACCACAGAACACTCAGAGAACACCACAGAACACTCAGAGAACACCAAAGAACACTCAGAAAACACCACAGAACACTCAGAGAACATCAAAGAACACTCAGAGAACACCACAGAACACTCAGAGAACATCAAAGAACACTCAGAGAACACCACAGAACACTCAGAGAACATCAAAGAACACTCAGAGAACACCACAGAACACTCAGAGAACACCACAGAACACTCAGAGAACACTCAGAAAACACCACAGAACACTCAGAGAACACCAAAGAACACTCAGAGAACACCACAGAACACTCAGAAAACACCACAGAACACTCAGAGAACACTCAGAGAACACCACAGAACACTCAGAGAACACCAAAGAACACTCAGAGAACACCACAGAACACTCAGAAAACACCACAGAACACTCAGAGAATACCACAGAACACTCAGAAAACACCACAGAACACTCAGAGAACACAAAAGAACACTCAGAGAACACCAGAGAACACCACAGAACACTCAGAAAACACCACAGAACACCACAGAACACCAAAGAACACTCAGAAAACACCACAGAACACTAAGAGAACACAAAAGAACACTCAGAGAACACTCAGAGAACACCAGAGAACACCACAGAACACCACAGAACACTCAGAGAACACCACAGAACACCACAGAACACCACAGAACACTCAGAGAACACCACAGAACACCACAGAACACTCAGAGAACACCAGAGAACACCACAGAACACCACAGAACACCACAGAACACTCAGAGAACACCACAGAACACTCAGAGAACACTCAGAGAACACTCAGAGAACACCACAGAACACTCAGAGAACACTCAGAGAACACTCAGAGAACACCAAATAACACTCAGAGAACACTCAGAGAACACCAAATAACACTCAGAGAACACCACAGAACACTCAGAGAACACCAAATAACACTCAGAGAACACTCAGAGAACACCACAGAACACTCAGAGAACACTCAGAGAACACCACAGAACACTCAGAGAACACTCAGAGAACACCACAGAACACTCAGAGAACACCACAGAACACTCAGAGAACACTCAGAGAACACCACAGAACACTCAGAGAACACCACAGAACACTCAGAGAACACTCAGAAAACACCACAGAACACTCAGAGAACACTCAGAGAACACTCAGAAAACACCACAGAACACTCAGAGAACATCAAAGAACACTCAGAGAACACCACAGAACACTCAGAAAACACCACAGAACACTCAGAGAACACCACAGAACACTCAGAGAACACCAAAGAACACTCAGAAAACACCACAGAACACTCAGAGAACATCAAAGAACACTCAGAGAACACCACAGAACACTCAGAGAACATCAAAGAACACTCAGAGAACACCACAGAACACTCAGAGAACATCAAAGAACACTCAGAGAACACCACAGAACACTCAGAAAACACCACAGAACACCCAGAGAACACCACAGAACACTCAGAAAACACCACAGAACACTCAGAGAACACCACAGAACACTCAGAGAACACTCAGAGAACACTCAGAAAACACCACAGAACACTCAGAGAACACTCAGAGAACACTCAGAAAACACCACAGAACACTCAGAGAACATCAAAGAACACTCAGAGAACACCAAAGAACACTCAGAGAACACCACAGAACACTCAGAGAACACCACAGAACACTCAGAGAACACTCAGAGAACACTCAGAAAACACCACAGAACACTCAGAGAACACCACAGAACACTCAGAGAACACTCAGAGAACACTCAGTAAACATCACAGAACACTCAGAGAACACTCAGAAAACACCACAGAACACTCAGAGAACATCAAAGAACACTCAGAGAACACCACAGAACACTCAGAAAACACCACAGAACACTCAGAGAACACTCAGAGAACACTCAGAAAACACCACAGAACACTCAGAGAACATCAAAGAACACTCAGAGAACACCAAAGAACACTCAGAGAACACCACAGAACACTCAGAGAACACCACAGAACACTCAGAGAACACTCAGAGAACACTCAGAAAACACCACAGAACACTCAGAGAACACCACAGAACACTCAGAGAAAACTCAGAGAACACTCAGTAAACATCACAGAACACTCAGAGAACACTCAGAAAACACCACAGAACACTCAGAGAACATCAAAGAACACTCAGAGAACACCACAGAACACTCAGAGAACACCACAGAACACTCAGAGAACACCAAAGAACACTCAGAGAACACCACAGAACACTCAGAAAACACCACAGAACACTCAGAGAACACTCAGAGAACACTCAGAAAACACCACAGAACACTCAGAGAACACCAAAGAACACTCAGAGAACACCACAGAACACTCAGAAAACACCACAGAACACTCAGAGAACACCACAGAACACTCAGAGAACACCAAAGAACACTCAGAGAACACCACAGAACACTCAGAAAACACCACAGAACACTCAGAGAATACCACAGAACACTCAGAAAACACCACAGAACACTCAGAGAACACAAAAGAACACTCAGAGAACACCAGAGAACACCACAGAACACTCAGAAAACACCACAGAACACCACAGAACACTCAGAAAACTCCACAGAACACTAAGAGAACACAAAAGAACACTCAGAGAACACTCAGAGAACACCAGAGAACACCACAGAACACCACAGAACACCACAGAACACTCAGAGAACACCACAGAACACCACAGAACACTCAGAGAACACTCAGAGAACACCACAGAACACTCAGAGAACACTCAGAGAACACTCAGAGAACACCAAATAACACTCAGAGAACACCACAGAACACTCAGAGAACACTCAGAGAACACTCAGTAAACATCACAGAACACTCAGAGAACACTCAGAGAACACTCAGAAAACACCACAGAACACTCAGAGAACATCAAAGAACACTCAGAGAACACCACAGAACACTCAGAAAACACCACAGAACACTCAGAGAACACCACAGAACACTCAGAGAACACCAAAGAACACTCAGAGAACACCACAGAACACTCAGAAAACACCACAGAACACTCAGAGAACACCACAGAACACTCAGAGAACACTCAGAAAACACCACAGAACACTCAGAGAACACCAAAGAACACTCAGAGAACACCACAGAACACTCAGAAAACACCACAGAACACTCAGAGAACACTCAGAGAACACCACAGAACACTCAGAGAACACCAAAGAACACTCAGAGAACACCACAGAACACTCAGAAAACACCACAGAACACTCAGAGAATACCACAGAACACTCAGAAAACACCACAGAACACTCAGAGAACACAAAAGAACACTCAGAGAACACCAGAGAACACCACAGAACACTCAGAAAACACCACAGAACACCACAGAACACCAAAGAACACTCAGAAAACACCACAGAACACTAAGAGAACACAAAAGAACACTCAGAGAACACTCAGAGAACACCAGAGAACACCACAGAACACCACAGAACACTCAGAGAACACCACAGAACACCACAGAACACTCAGAGAACACCACAGAACACCACAGAACACTCAGAGAACACCAGAGAACACCACAGAACACCACAGAACACCACAGAACACTCAGAGAACACCACAGAACACTCAGAGAACACTCAGAGAACACTCAGAGAACACCACAGAACACTCAGAGAACACTCAGAGAACACTCAGAGAACACCAAATAACACTCAGAGAACACTCAGAGAACACCAAATAACACTCAGAGAACACCACAGAACACTCAGAGAACACCAAATAACACTCAGAGAACACTCAGAGAACACCACAGAACACTCAGAGAACACTCAGAGAACACCACAGAACACTCAGAGAACACTCAGAGAACACCACAGAACACTCAGAGAACACCACAGAACACTCAGAGAACACTCAGAGAACACCACAGAACACTCAGAGAACACCACAGAACACTCAGAGAACACTCAGAAAACACCACAGAACACTCAGAGAACACTCAGAGAACACTCAGAAAACACCACAGAACACTCAGAGAACATCAAAGAACACTCAGAGAACACCACAGAACACTCAGAAAACACCACAGAACACTCAGAGAACACCACAGAACACTCAGAGAACACCAAAGAACACTCAGAAAACACCACAGAACACTCAGAGAACATCAAAGAACACTCAGAGAACACCACAGAACACTCAGAGAACATCAAAGAACACTCAGAGAACACCACAGAACACTCAGAGAACATCAAAGAACACTCAGAGAACACCACAGAACACTCAGAAAACACCACAGAACACCCAGAGAACACCACAGAACACTCAGAAAACACCACAGAACACTCAGAGAACACCACAGAACACTCAGAGAACACTCAGAGAACACTCAGAAAACACCACAGAACATTCAGAGAACACTCAGAGAACACTCAGAAAACACCACAGAACACTCAGAGAACATCAAAGAACACTCAGAGAACACCAAAGAACACTCAGAGAACACCACAGAACACTCAGAAAACACCACAGAACACTCAGAGAGCACCACAGAACACTCAGAGAACACCAAAGAACACTCAGAGAACACCACAGAACACTCAGAAAACACCACAGAACACTCAGAGAACACCACAGAACACTCAGAGAACACTCCGAAAACACCACAGAACACTCAGAGAACACCAAAGAACACTCAGAGAACACTCAGAGAACACCACAGAACACCACAGAAGACTCAGAGAACACTCAGAGAACACCACAGAACACTCAGAGAACACCACAGAACACTCAGAAAACACCACAGAACACTCAGAGAACACCACAGAACACTCAGAGAACACCACAGAACATATATTATACATGTTTATATGTTATGAAATAGGAATACGTTTTAGTGACCTTGAGAGAGTCCACCAGTTCCTCCACCAGCAGCAGGCGCCGGCTCTCTCGGATGACCCGGTTCAGATAAACTGTGCTGAGATCAGCCAGCTGACGGACTGACTCTGAGGACAAGGAGACGTCCCTCTGGAGAGAAGACCTGGGGGAGGGGGGGGGGGGGGTGATGAGGATGATGAAGATGATGATGATGAAGATAATGATACACTGAAGAGAGACAGGAGCATCGATACACTCAATAATGCAGGGGGGGGGGATTACCTGAATGGATGACCTTCTTCTGATTTCTGGACAGCCTGAATGATGGATTTATAAACTCTGCAGACAGGAAGCAGACTGTGAGAACACACACTCACACACACATACCAACACACACACACACATACCAACACACATACACCCCCCCCCCCCACACACACACACACACACACACACACACACACACACACACACTACGTGAGGAGAGCTGCTCTGATTGGTCCTCACCTGAAGGTGATGGTGATGCAAAGGATGGTCAGCAGCAGGTAGGACACCACACTGATGACGGACAGCGTCGCCACAGAAACCAGAGCCAGCAGAGAACCAATGAACGCAGCCACTGACTTCTTAGGTTCCTGCCATTGGACGAGCTGTAGGGCTGAGAGAGAGAGAGAGAGACACCAAGAGACTAAAAACCAAGATGGAGACGACTAATCACCAAGATGGAGACGACTAATCACCAAGATGGAGACGACTAAACACCAAGATGGAGACGACTAATCACCAAGATGGAGACGACTAATCACCAAGATGGAGACGATTAAAAAACAAGATGGAGACGACTAAACACCATGATGGAGACGACTAATCACCAAGATGGAGACGATTAAAAAACAAGATGGAGACGACTAATCACCAAGATGGAGACAATTAAAAAACAAGATGGAGACGACTAAACACCATGATGGAGACGACTAATCACCAAGATGGAGACGACTAAACACCAAGATGGAGACGACTAATCACCAAGATGGAGACGACTGGGGAGACGACTAAACACTAAGATGGAGACGACTAAACACCAAGATGGAGACTACTAATCACCAAGATGGAGACGACTAAACACCAAGATGGAGATGACTAAACACCAAGATGGAGACGACCAAACACCAAGATGGAGACGACTAAACACCATGATGGAGATGACTAATCACCAAGATGGAGACGACTAAACACCAAGATGGAGACGACTAAACACCAAGATGGAGACGACTAAACACAGAGATGGAGACGACTAAACACCGAGATGGAGACGACTAATCACCAAGATGGAGACGACTGGGGAGACGACTAAACACCAAGATGGAGACGACTAATCACCAAGATGGAGACGACTAATCACCAAGATGGAGACGACTGGGGAGATGACTAAACACCAAGATGGAGACGACTAATCACCAAGATGGAGACGACTAATCACCAAGATGGAGACGATTAAAAAACAAGATGGAGACAACTAAACACCATGATGGAGACGACTAATCACCAAGATGGAGACGACAAAACACCAAGATGGAGACGACTAATCACCAAGATGGAGACGACTGGGGAGACGACTAAACACTAAGATGGAGACGACTAAACACCAAGATGGAGACTACTAATCACCAAGATGGAGACGACTAAACACCAAGATGGAGACGAAGATGGAGACGACCAAACACCAAGATGGAGACGAAGATGGAGACGACCAAACACCAAGATGGAGACGACTAAACACCATGATGGAGATGACTAATCACCAAGATGGAGACGACTAAACACCAAGATGGAGACGAAGATGGAGACGACCAAACACCAAGATGGAGACGACTAAACACCATGATGGAGATGACTAATCACCAAGATGGAGACGACTAAACACCGAGATGGAGACGACTAAACACCGAGATGGAGACGACTAAACACCGAGATGGAGACGACTGGGGAGACGACTAAACACTAAGATGGAGACGACTAAACACCAAGATGGAGACGACTAATCACCAAGATGGAGACGACTAATCACCAAGATGGAGACGACTGGGGAGACGACTAAACACTAAGATGGAGACGACTAAACACCAAGATGGAGACTACTAATCACCAAGATGGAGACGACTAAACACCAAGATGGAGATGACTAAACACCAAGATGGAGACGACCAAACACCAAGATGGAGACGACTAAACACCATGATGGAGATGACTAATCACCAAGATGGAGACGACTAAACACCAAGATGGAGACGACTAAACACCAAGATGGAGACGACTAAACACAGAGATGGAGACGACTAAACACCGAGATGGAGACGACTAATCACCAAGATGGAGACGACTGGGGAGACGACTAAACACTAAGATGGAGACGACTAAACACCAAGATGGAGACTACTAATCACCAAGATGGAGACGACTAAACACCAAGATGGAGATGACTAAACACCAAGATGGAGACGACCAAACACCAAGATGGAGACGACTAAACACCATGATGGAGATGACTAATCACCAAGATGGAGACGACTAAACACCAAGATGGAGACGACTAAACACCAAGATGGAGACGACTAAACACAGAGATGGAGACGACTAAACACCGAGATGGAGACGACTAATCACCAAGATGGAGACGACTGGGGAGACGACTAAACACCAAGATGGAGACGACTAATCACCAAGATGGAGACGACTAATCACCAAGATGGAGACGACTGGGGAGATGACTAAACACCAAGATGGAGACGACTAATCACCAAGATGGAGACGACTAATCACCAAGATGGAGACGATTAAAAAACAAGATGGAGACAACTAAACACCATGATGGAGACGACTAATCACCAAGATGGAGACGACAAAACACCAAGATGGAGACGACTAATCACCAAGATGGAGACGACTGGGGAGACGACTAAACACTAAGATGGAGACGACTAAACACCAAGATGGAGACTACTAATCACCAAGATGGAGACGACTAAACACCAAGATGGAGACGAAGATGGAGACGACCAAACACCAAGATGGAGACGAAGATGGAGACGACCAAACACCAAGATGGAGACGACTAAACACCATGATGGAGATGACTAATCACCAAGATGGAGACGACTAAACACCAAGATGGAGACGAAGATGGAGACGACCAAACACCAAGATGGAGACGACTAAACACCATGATGGAGATGACTAATCACCAAGATGGAGACGACTAAACACCGAGATGGAGACGACTAAACACCGAGATGGAGACGACTAAACACCGAGATGGAGACGACTAATCACCGAGATGGAGATGACTAAACACCATGATGGAGACGACTAAACACCGAGATGGAGACAACTAAACACCAAGATGGAGACGACTAAACACCAAGATGGAGATGACTAATCCCCAAGATGGAGACGACTAATCCCCAAGATGGAGACGACTAAACACCATGATGGAGACGACTAATCCCCAAGATGGAGACGACTAAACACCAAGATGGAGACGACTAAACACCAAGATGGAGACGACTAATCCCCAAGATGGAGACGACTAATCCCCAAGATGGAGACGACTAAACACCAAGATGGAGACGACTAATCACCAAGATGGAGACGACTAAACATCAAGATGGAGACAACTAAACACCAAGATGGAGACGACTAAACACCAAGATGGAGACGACTAAACACCAAGATGGAGACGACTAATCCCCAAGATGGAGACGACTAAACACCAAGATGGAGACGACTAATCACCAAGATGGAGACGACTAAACACCAAGATGGAGACGACTAATCCCCAAGATGGAGACGACTAAACACCAAGATGGAGACGACTAATCCCCAAGATGGAGACGACTAAACACCAAGATGGAGACGACTAAACACCAAGATGGAGACGACTAATCACAGAGATGGAGACGACTAAACACCGAGATGGAGACGACTAATCACCGAGATGGAGACGACTAAACACCGAGATGGAGACGACTAAACACCAAGATGGAGACGACTAATCCCCAAGATGGAGACGACTAAACACCAAGATGGAGACGACTAATCCCCAAGATGGAGACGACTAAACACCAAGATGGAGACGACTAAACACCAAGATGGAGACGACTAAACACCAAGATGGAGACGACTAATCCCCAAGATGGAGACGACTAAACACCAAGATGGAGACGACTAATCCCCAAGATGGAGACGACTAAACACCAAGATGGAGACGACTAAACACCAAGATGGAGACGACTAATCACAGAGATGGAGACGACTAAACACCGAGATGGAGACGACTAATCACCGAGATGGAGACGACTAAACACCGAGATGGAGACGACTAAACACCGAGATGGAGACGACTACACACCGAGATGGAGACGACTAATAACCGATATGGAGACGACTAAACACCGAGATGGAGACGACTAATCACCGAGATGGAGACGACTACACACCGAGATGGAGACGACTAATAACCGATATGGAGACGACTAAACACCGAGATAGAGACGACTAATCACCGAGATGGAGACGACTAATCACCGAGATGGAGATGACTAAACACCGAGATGGAGACGACTAATCACCGAGATGGAGACGACTAAACACAGAGATGGAGACGACTAAACACCGAGATGGAGACAATTAAACACCAAGATGGAGACGACTAATCCCCAAGATGGAGACGACGAAACACCAAGATGGAGACGACTAAACACCAAGATGGTGACGACTAATCCCCAAGATGGAGACGACTAATCACCGAGATGGAGACGACTAAACACCGAGATGGAGACGACTACACACCGAGATGGAGACGACTAATAACCGATATGGAGACGACTAAACACCGAGATAGAGACGACTAATCACCGAGATGGAGACGACTAATCACCGAGATGGAGACGACTACACACCGAGATGGAGACGACTAATAACCGATATGGAGACGACTAAACACCGAGATGGAGACGACTAATCACCGAGATGGAGACGACTAATCACCGAGATGGAGATGACTAAACACCGAGATGGAGACGACTAATCACCGAGATGGAGACGACTAAACACAGAGATGGAGACGACTAAACACCGAGATGGAGACAATTAAACACCAAGATGGAGACGACTAATCCCCAAGATGGAGACGACGAAACACCAAGATGGAGACGACTAAACACCAAGATGGAGACGACTAATCACCGAGATGGAGACGACTACACACCGAGATGGAGACGACTAATAACCGATATGGAGACGACTAAACACCGAGATGGAGACGACTAATCACCGAGATGGAGACGACTAATCACCGAGATGGAGATGACTAAACACCGAGATGGAGACGACTAAACACAGAGATGGAGATGACTAAACACCGAGATGGAGACGACTAATCACCGAGATGGAGACGACTACACACCGAGATGGAGACGACTAATAACCGATATGGAGACGACTAAACACCGAGATGGAGACGACTAATCACCGAGATGGAGACGACTAATCACCGAGATGGAGATGACTAAACACCGAGATGGAGACGACTAATCACCGAGATGGAGACGACTAAACACAGAGATGGAGACGACTAAACACCGAGATGGAGACAATTAAACACCGAGATGGAGACGACTAAACACAGAGATGGAGACGACTAAACACCGAGATGGAGACGACTAAACACCAAGATGGAGGACACAGAGCTGATTGTTCTCAGCTGAGAGTCATTAGCGTTCTTTAACCCTCTCCTCTGGAGGAATGCAGATAATCTCAGTGTGACCGGATTACACCTCAGGACCTGCATGTTGTTCCTCTGAGGACACATTCAACTCCCAGTTCATTCCAGTTGTCTCTGAATTAAATCAACAGAACATTTAGTTTGGTGTGGTGGTTGTGCAGAGGTGCATTATGGGAGTTGTAGTCTAAATGTATATGTATATAAATATATAAAGTGGTAAAAACAGTGAATCAAGTTTCAGTTTGAGGTTAAATCTGAGTTTCTGTCTACATTTTAAAACAGTTTGTTACGACAGGTATTTCCCTCACAGCCAATCAGCTGATCGGACCCCCGGTGGGTTTCTATCAGAAGAATACTCTCAGAAGTTTTACTGCAGTAAAGTAGAATACTCAGAAGTTTTACTGCAGTAAAGTAGAACACAGCAACATGTTGTCATAACCTGAAGTAACAGCAGAATAAATACTCAAGTATCTCAGACTTCAGTGAAAGTACTGGGTTACTCTCCTGGTCACATGACGCTGAGCAGGTGGAGGGTTACTCTCCTGGTCACATGACGCTGAGCAGGTGGAGGGTTACTCTCCTGGTCACATGACGCTGAGCAGGTGGAGGGTTACTCTCCTGGTCACATGGCGCTGAGCAGGTGGAGGGTTACTCTCCTGGTCACATGACGCTGAGCAGGTGGAGGGTTACTCTCCTGGTCACATGACGCTGAGCAGGTGGAGGGTTACTCTCCTGGTCACATGACGCTGAGCAGGTGGAGCTTACCTGAGTGTGAGAGGTCTTTGAGGGAGGAAGACGAGTGGTTGGAGGAAGGTGGTGATGAAGAGCTAGTGCTGCTGGAGTCGGCCATCTTCTTCTTCTCAGTGTGCAGCTGCAGGTTTGAAGCTCCGAGTCTGAGCTGCTGACTCCACTCTGGGGGCGGGGCTTACACTGAGGGGGCGGGGCATGTGTAGTAAGTTTAACCCTTGTGTTATGTTCACATTTCGCACCCTTTGGTAATGTTCGGGTCAACCGGGACATATTTCAGGGTTTAAATTCAACATGCACAATTCCTTATATATATGGTCTTTAACTCATTCCCCAACAATATAAAGGAAATATAGGATTGGTTTTTGAAAATACTCTTTGCTGGATCAAATGTAACGGAATGGAAGCGTCCATCGTTTTTTGTGAAAAAAATGTAATTTGTGTTAAAAAAAAATACACTAATAAAAACTAGGTTTACATTTTGCTCATGCTTTTCTAGGACAAATGTAAATGAAATTGTTTTCACTAATGTTTATTATTTTTAATGTGGCTGTGGGGGTCCTTCAGTGGCTGGCTGTGGGGGTCTTCCAGCAGCTGGCTGTGGGGGTCCTTCAGTGGCTGGCTGGCTGTGGGGGTCCTTCAGTGGCTGGCTGTGGGGGTCCTTCAGTGGCTGGCTGGCTGTGGGGGTCCTTCAGCAGCTGGCTGTGGGGGTCCTTCAGCGGCTGGCTGTGGGGGTCCTTCAGTGGCTGGCTGGCTGTGGGGGTCCTTCAGTGGCTGGCTGTGGGGGTCCTTCAGCGGCTGGCTGTGGGGGTCCTTCAGCGGCTGGCTGTGGGGGTCCTTCAGCGGCTGGCTGTGGGGGTCCTTCAGTGGCTGGCTGTGGGGGTCCTTCAGTGGCTGGCTGGCTGTGGGGGTCTTCCAGCAGCTGGCTGTGGGGGTCCTTCAGTGGCTGGCTGGCTGTGGGGGTCCTTCAGCGGCTGGCTGTGGGGGTCCTTCAGTGGCTGGCTGGCTGTGGGGGTCTTCCAGCAGCTGGCTGTGGGGGTCCTTCAGTGGCTGGCTGTGGGGGTCCTTCAGCGGCTGGCTGTGGGGGTCCTTCAGTGGCTGGCTGTGGGGGTCCTTCAGTGGCTGGCTGTGGGGGTCCTTCAGCAGCTGGCTGTGGGGGTCCTTCAGCGGCTGGCTGTGGGGGTCCTTCAGTGGCTGGCTGTGGGGGTCCTTCAGTGGCTGGCTGTGGGGGTCCTTCAGTGGCTGGCTGTGGGGGTCCTTCAGCGGCTGGCTGTGGGGGTCCTTCAGTGGCTGGCTGTGGGGGTCCTTCAGTGGCTGGCTGTGGGGGTCCTTCAGTGGCTGGCTGGCTGTGGGGGTCCTTCAGCGGCTGGCTGTGGGGGTCCTTCAGTGGCTGGCTGTGGGGGTCTTCCAGCAGCTGGCTGTGGGGGTCCTTCAGTGGCTGGCTGTGGGGGTCCTTCAGTGGCTGGCTGGCTGTGGGGGTCTTCCAGCAGCTGGCTGTGGGGGTCCTTCAGTGGCTGGCTGGCTGTGGGGGTCCTTCAGCGGCTGGCTGTGGGGGTCCTTCAGCGGCTGGCTGTGGGGGTCCTTCAGTGGCTGGCTGTGGGGGTCCTTCAGTGGCTGGCTGTGGGGGTCCTTCAGTGGCTGGCTGTGGGGGTCCTTCAGTGGCTGGCTGTGGGGGTCCTTCAGCAGCTGGCTGTGGGGGTCCTTCAGCGGCTGGCTGTGGGGGTCCTTCAGTGGCTGGCTGTGGGGGTCCTTCAGTGGCTGGCTGTGGGGGTCCTTCAGCGGCTGGCTGTGGGGGTCCTTCAGCGGCTGGCTGTGGGGGTCCTTCAGTGGCTGGCTGTGGGGGTCCTTCAGCGGCTGGCTGTGGGGGTCCTTCAGTGGCTGGCTGTGGGGGTCCTTCAGTGGCTGGCTGGCTGTGGGGGTCTTCCAGCAGCTGGCTGTGGGGGTCCTTCAGTGGCTGGCTGGCTGTGGGGGTCCTTCAGCGGCTGGCTGTGGGGGTCCTTCAGTGGCTGGCTGGCTGTGGGGGTCTTCCAGCCGCTGGCTGTGGGGGTCCTTCAGTGGCTGGCTGTGGGGGTCCTTCAGCGGCTGGCTGTGTCAGCGGCTGGCTGTGGGGGTCCTTCAGCGGCTGGCTGTGGGGGTCCTTCAGTGGCTGGCTGTGGGGGTCCTTCAGTGGCTGGCTGTGGGGGTCCTTCAGCGGCTGGCTGTGGGGGTCTTCCAGTGGCTGGCTGTGGGGGTCTTCCAGTGGCTGGCTGTGGGGGTCCTTCAGTGGCTGGCTGTGGGGGTCCTTCAGCGGCTGGCTGTGGGGGTCCTTCAGTGGCTGGCTGTGGGGGTCCTTCAGCGGCTGGCTGTGGGGGTCCTTCAGTGGCTGGCTGTGGGGGTCCTTCAGCGGCTGGCTGTGGGGGTCCTTCAGTGGCTGGCTGTGGGGGTCTTCCAGAAGCTGACTGTGGGGGTCCTTCAGTGGCTGGCTGTGGGGGTCTTCCAGAAGCTGACTGTGGGGGTCTTCCAGCAGCTGACTGTGGGGGTCTTCCAGAAGCTGACTGTGGGGGTCTTCCAGCAGCTGGCTCTGAGTCAAGTTCATCTTCCAATTCGCTGTCAAATTCTGAGTTTACCTCCACATTATCCTCATCTTCAGAAATGTCTTCCTGTTCCACTTCACCGTGTTCCTCTAAGTCAGGGGTCTCCAACCTTTCTCCACCTGAGAGCTACTTTGAAAAAATGAAAGTGGCCAAGAGCTACTTGCATCGCATCGCTTACATTTATTCACACAGCACTCATCAGTTGAATTAAGCTACTTTTGTGTGAAATTGCAAAACCTAAAGCTTATCTAAAATCTTAACTTCACATCAAGGTCCAAGAAAACGACCATTTCTCACATATTATTATGGACAACACAGTAAGTACATCACTGAAGATTCACATACATGTCCAAGAGAAAAATACAATGTTTTCACTTCTTATTATCGCCCACATAGTAAATACATCGCCTTAATCTCCACCTTGCAAACATCTTATGGCACGTGTGTAAAATAAGTGCATTCACTCTTTTTCACAGTCAGTGAGATGACTGGTGCTGCATGGAGTCACCATAGAGGGGTCTGCTGGACCCCCTTAGGTTCACTGTCACCATAGAGGGGTCTGCTGGACCCCCTTAGGTTCACTGTCACCATAGAGGGGTCTGCTGGACCCACTTAGGTTCACTGTCACCATAGAGGGGTCTGCTGGACCCACTTAGGTTCACTGTCACCATAGAGGGGTCTGCTGGACCCACTTAGGTTCACTGTCACCATAGAGGGGTCTGCTGGACCCACTTAGGTTCACTGTCACCATAGAGGGGTCTGCTGGACCCACTTAGGTTCACTGTCACCATAGAGGGGTCTGCTGGACCCACTTAGGTTCACTGTCACCATAGAGGGGTCTGCTGGACCCACTTAGGTTCACTCTGAGTCATTTAAATGTTGATCGGTCTTGTCCTGTATTTAGATTTCATGTCAGAACAAGCTGCTTCACAAAGGTCTGTAGAGCCACATAAAGCAGACGTGTTCAGTGCTGCTTGGTGAATGTTCTTATAGTTTTCTGGTTCAAAGGCTCCAGAAATGTTCTGAGTTTTGCTGAGACTTAAACTGAACATGATTTTGGAGATTTATAACCTCATCTCCATCAGGATTGACACTGAACAGTTCAGACATCTTTTTCTTCTTCTTCTTGACATTAAATTATAAACCATAATAAATCAACTGTATAGGTCTAGCCTCCCTATATCTGTGTGTGAAATTGTTCCATCCTCAAAAACAAAAAACTAATGCTTCTGCAGTCTAGCTGCAGCTTCTAGCAACGGCCTTCTGTTAAAGAAAGGACACTGAAGGTCCTGAATGAGGCCTCACACACAGGACTTGAGTCTGAACACAGCAGACAACAGGAGTATTTACAACAGCATTATAAAAACTAAAATAGTGCATGTGTGTGCACACTCACATTCTCTGTCTTACTGTTACATAACTCCCATGAATGTATGAGACTAAGTTAGCTTCATCATCTCAATCAGTGATTAAGTGAATAATAAAGTTTCTATCGGGTCACTGTCAGCCTGTCACTCATTATCTTCAGGAGGGGGCGGGGTTTGGAGGAACAGAGGAGACGGTGATCGCGGAAGCTTTCCTCCTGCCTTCACAAACTTTACACAAGTATTTATCAACTGAAAATAGCAAGAGGACATTCATACTCTGCAATCCAAGACTTGATTAAATCCACCAAAAACCTGACATGACGATAACGAGGGTTTTTCAAAAACACAAATCCCTCCCTGTGTGTCTGAGCCGCAGCGACACGGCCTGATTCAGAGCGGGTCATTCTGCTGTTGGTTCTGGTGCTGCTGGAGAAAGCAGACTGCTCCATGTATGGTGTCGCTGTGCCGCTGTCACGTCTGTTCCTTGATCTCTGCGTCACCGACCAATGTGATATTCGTGTGACAGAAACAATTCTAAAATAAAAACACTTTATTGTCCGGCCGCGGCCGAAAAATCAAGAAGCAACGTTACTACGCTATAATCGATAATCGAGCGGCGAGCTACTGAAAAGTTGCCCGCGAGCTACCGGATCGACGTGTTGGAGACCCCTGCTCTAATGCATTCCACTCACTCTCATCCATTATTAGCTCCAAGGCTCTGTGGAAAGCCCTTACCTGCTGGCCTAGTTCAATCAAAGTGGTTACTTTCTATTGGCTGGGCAGTGTAGTTTTACACACCGTCTGATTTGACTTTCTCAGGACTTAAAACTGTTTTTTGGGGGCAGACCCCCTCAAAGAAAAAAAAATATTTACACACGTAAGGTCATCATCTTAATAGTTTTGTATGCTCATCCGTGAGCGGAGCATCAAGTTAACATGTCTATTACAGCTGAATGCGGCGATTACCATTTTGTTCAGCAAAACGCCTCACAAACGTATTAAGATCAACAGCTTTAGTGCGTTTTGATTCAATGCTGAGTGCAGCCGCAAATACCTCATTCCTTCAGTGCTTGGGTCTGAATGCTTCTCGTTTTGCACCGTCCCGTTCAAATGAAATTGCCGCCAATCACATTTCTACGCTCGCGCCAGGGCCGGGGGAGGGGTTACAAGACGTGCGTCTTGTGCTGCATTCACTTGCACTCGGACATTAGAGACTTTCTCTCATAAATGTCCGATGAGCCACAACCTTTCTTTCAAAACAAAGCTGCCAGCTGGGGTGGCAATGTCTATTTTTAGGGTGGAAACTAGGCTACTAGCTACAGTACAGATGGAACTAGATGAGCTGTTAACTCTCGCTCTGAATTTTTTTTTTTTTTTTAAACTCTCGCTCTGACTCAGACAGGTTGAAAGAGACGACACACGCATTTTTCCCACCGGCATTCCGCGAAGACCCGCCCTACTGTGCCTCTGATTCGCAGACTGCTGGTGGGGGGGGGGAAACAAACGCTGACGGGATGTTGAATGTGATTGGACCAATGCGTTGACAGACACACACAGACAGTGGAACAGTCGGACATGCAGAGCGCTGTTTGCAGTGGACATACCGGAGAATTTCGACTCGTGTGTTGTGGCGCTGTCTCACAGATAACACAGATAACACATGTGAAAAGTATCATTTGCCCAGAGACCGTTGTGGTTCGGTCCGGACCCGGACCGGAGTCCGGACTGTGAGGATGCCTGAAGTAAACCTATATTGTAATTTTTTAAAGAAATGGAGGCAAAGTGTTAATCGTCTTTTCAGAATGTTTCTTCCTAAATCTGAGGAAAAAAACGTTGTTTCAGATTTCTTTTTCAGACTTAAAGAAAATGTCTGAATAGTTTTTTCAAGTAATTTTTTTCTTCTGACGGTTTCTGAGAATCGAGCAAAAATCTAAATGACCGCTAAAGTAGACAACAGTTTTTAATAAAATGTGATCATGCTTTTAAAGAGATCTCTATATATGAGCTGAGCCTCTCAGCCAATCAGCAGTCAGAACACACATGTTGTATAAATCTTTATTGTTTAACAGGAAGGAAACTGAGCTGCAAACATGATCAAATACAAGAGAGAACAGTGTGTTCATACAAAAACTCCTACTACCCAACATCAACTGAATATTTCAAAATAAAAGAATTCACAGAAACTCGAGGTCGTCGTCAGTCCCGGCCGCGACTCCCGGCGCTCGAGGGACTGCAGAGAGGGAGGGATTCATGAGGAATTAAACATTACTGAGTGTGTGTGTGAGAGTGAGTGTGTGAGTGTCTGAAGCAGGACTCACCTCCTGGCTGGAGATCCAGAGCGGCCCATGGATCCGGACCTGCAGACACAGAGGTCACATTTATTGTGAAGGAGACAAGAAACCACTAAACTGACATCTGAGTCTTTTATTGTGAAAGTCTCCCTCCGTGATCAGGGCTTTTATGGCGCATTTCCACTGCAGGGCCTCGCACGGCTTAGTACGGTATGGCTCACTTTAAGCTGCGTTTCCATTACAGTTTAGTAGCTGGGGCAGTAACTATAGTAACAGTGTAGGCGGAGCCGTGACGTCATCTTCAATGCAAAACACAAAACCAACACAGCCGTTAGCTCTTAGCACTCAGAGCTCACAGCTCTTCATATCTGTTCAGAAACTAGACACAAGTTAAACAAGTACAAACCACAGACTGCCTGTGTCATGGAGAATACAGTCGCTGGTTTATTTATGTCTGTATAGGCCGTTGCTGTTGCTATGGAAACAACGTGACGGAGATTAACGGAGAAAAGTCTATCTACATATAAAGACGGAGAAAGTAAACGATAAAGTGTATGGTTAAGTGTTAGCACCCCCCGAAGAGACAAGCTCTTACGATGATATCGGAGATTTCAATATTTCAATTCAATCAAAAACGGGAAAAATAATAATCTGTACGGGTCTGCAGCAACACCTCAGACCCCAATCTGTACGGGTCTGCAGCAACACCTCAGACCCCAATCTGTACGGGTCTGCAGGAACACCTCAGACCCCAATCTGTACGGGTCTGCAGCAACACCTCAGACCCCAATCTGTACGGGTCTGCAGCAACACCTCAGACCCCAATCTGTACGGGTCTGCAGCAACACCTCAGACCCCAATCTGTACGGGTCGGCAGCAACACCTCAGACCCCAATCTGTAGGGGTCGGCAGCAACACCTCAGACCCCAATCTGTACGGGTCTGCAGCAACACCTCAGACCCCAATCTGTACGGGTCGGCAGCAACACCTCAGACCCCAATCTGTACGGGTCTGCAGCAACACCTCAGACCCCAATCTGTACGGGTCTGCAGCAACACCTCAGACCCCAATCTGTACGGGTCTGCAGCAACACCTCAGACCCCAATCTGTACGGGTCTGTAGCAACACCTCAGACCCCAATCTGTACGGGTCTGCAGCAACACCTCAGACCCCAATCTGTACGGGTCTGCAGCAACACCTCAGACCCCAATCTGTACGGGTCGGTAGCAACACCTCAGACCCCAATCTGTACGGGTCTGTAGCAACACCTCAGACCCCAATCTGTACGGGTCGGCAGCAACACCTCAGACCCCAATCTGTACGGGTCGGTAGCAACACCTCAGACACCAATCTGTACGGGTCTGCAGCAACACCTCAGACCCCAATCTGTACGGGTCTGAAGCAACACCTCAGACACCAATCTGTACGGGTCTGCAGCAACACCTCAGACCCCAATCTGTACGGGTCTGCAGCAACACCTCAGACCCCAATCTGTACGGGTCGGTAGCAACACCTCAGACACCATCACACTGAGTACGGGTTCAGCCCCAAGGATGTGTGCTCAGCCCCCTGCTCTTCACCCTGCTGACCCCCCCCACCCCCCACAGCTCCAACCACTTCATCAAGTTTGATGACACAACCGTGGTGGGTCTCAACAACAACAACGAGGAGGAGGAGGAGGAGACCCACTACAGGAGGGAGGAGAACCAGCTGGCAGGGTATATGCAGGAATCCTGAAGTCAAATTGAAAACCTTTCAAGACCCTTTCCATACATGTTAAGACCTCATCGCCACTTCGAGTTCTAACCGGTTACATTGGCGACACACTTTACCTCACATTGACTATATACAGTATTGATTGTAAGGTAGCATAACTAAACAGCTTGTGATAACTCCTCGTCATAATTCAGATGGAACAAAGCACAAGAGAATGAATTGTGTGACCAATTAGAAAAAGAAACCATTAGAAAGTAGTATTTGATTCAGACATTGTTCCCAAGAGATGAAACAGACTGAAGCCTCCTCTCCACATGAACTTCAACCTCTCTGAAGGTCAGGCTTAATGCTGCTTTGTTGCTTCTGTACTCTGTGCTCTTTCATTCCAGTAGAACTCCTCAGAAACCACTATTTCACCAATAAACAAAACTGAACTATGAAATATATTAAACGTTGTTGAGCTTCAGCGGGGTCATGCCATAGAGGAGCTCCCTCACAAATACCCAGGGGTTCAATCGGGGCACAGGACGATGCTCTGACGGCGTCATCACCCGGGCTCATTTGTCATATGTTTACAAAAAACGATATATATGTTAAGACTTTTCTCGTTCTTAACCCATAAGGACCCACTGTGACACTGGTGTCACATGACATTTAAATGTTCTGGAAAGTTCCTTATACAGCTTTAGCCTTTCTTTTATCTCATGAAGTCCCTCAGTGACAGTCTGCTGGGTCATGGTCCAGGTCAAGTGATTTAACAACATGTGCCAGGCTAACATGTGCCAGGCTAACATGTGACAGGCTAACATGTGCCAG
>JAPTMU010000327.1:135791-158638 GCA_028583405.1 Pogonophryne albipinna | reverse complement strand
ATCTGTCGGGTCTGTAGCAACACCTCAGACCCCAATCTGTACGGGTCTGCAGCAACACCTCAGACCCCAATCTGTACGGGTCTGTAGCAACACCTCAGACCCCAATCTGTACGGCTCTGCAGCAACACCTCAGACCCCAATCTGTACGGGTCTGCAGCAACACCTCAGACTCCAATCTGTACGGGTCTGACGCAACACCTCAGGCCCCAATCTGTACGGGTCTACAGCAACACCTCAGACCCCAATCTGTACGGGTCTGCAGCAACACCTCAGACCCCAATCTGTACGGGTCTGTCGCAACACCTCAGACCCCAATCTGTACGGGTATGTCGCAACACCTCAGACCCCAATCTGTACGGGTCTGCCGCAACACCTCAGACCCCAAATCTGTACGGGTCATGCAGCAACACCTCATACCCCGATCTGGACGGGTCTGCCAGCAACACCTCAGAACCCCAATCTGTACGGTCTGCCAGCAACACCTCAGACCCAATCTGTAGCGGGTCTGCAGCAAACACCTCAGGCACCCCAATCTTTAGCGGGTCGTGCAGCAACACCTCAGACCCCATCTGTACGGGTCTGTAGCAACACCTCGAGACCCCAATCTGTACGAGGTCTGGCAGTCACACACCTCAGGCACCCCAATCATGTTACGGGTCTGTAGCAAACAACCTTCAGACCCCAATCTGTACGGCTCTGAAGCAACACTCAGACCCCAATCTGTACGGGTCTGACAGCAACAAACCTCAGACCTCAATCTGTACGGGTCTGACAGCAACACCTCAGAGCCCCATCTGTACGGGTCTACAGAAACACAAGACCCCAATCTGTACGGGGCAGCAAACTCAGACCCCAAATCTGTAACGGGTCTGTCCGCAACACCTCCAGACCCCAATCTGTACGGTCTGTCAGCAACACCTCCGACCCCAATCTGTACGGGTCTGCAGCAACACCTCAGACCCAATCTGTACGGGTCTGCAGCAACACCTCAGACCCCAATCTGTACGGGTCTGCACGCAACACCTCAGACCCCAATCTGTACGGGTCTGCAGCAACACCTCAGACCCCAATCTGTACGGGTCTGCAGCAACACCTCAGACCCCAATCTGTACGGGTCTGTCGCAACACCTCAGACCCCAATCTGTACGGGTCTGTCGCAACACCTCAGACCCCAATCTGTACGTCTGCCGCAACACCTCAGGCACCAATCTGTGCGGGTCTGCAGCAACACCTCAGACCCCAATCTGTACGGGTCTCCTGCAACACCTCAGACCCCAATCTGTACGGGTCTGCAGCAACACCTCAGACCCCAATCTGTAGGGGTCGGCAGCAACACCTCAGACCCCAATCTGTAGGGGTCTGCAGCAACACCTCAGACCCCAATCTGTACGGGTCTGTAGCAACACCTCAGACCCCAATCTGTACGGCTCTGCAGCAACACCTCAGACCCCAATCTGTACGGGTCTGTCGCAACACCTCAGACCCCAATCTGTACGGGCCTGCCGCAACACCTCAGACCCCAATCTGTACGGGTCTGTTGCAACACCTCAGACCCCAATCTGTACGGGTCTGCAGCAACACCTCAGACCCCAATCTGTACGGGTCTGCCGCAACACCTCAGACCCCAATCTGTACGGGTCTGCCGCAACACCTCAGACCCCAATCTGTACGGGTCTGCCGCAACACCTCAGACCCCAATCTGTAAGGGTCTGCTCGCAACACCTCAGACCCCAATCTGTACGGGTCTGCTAGCAACACCTCAGACCCAATCTGTAGGGTCTGGCAGCAAACACCTCAGACCCCAATCTGTACGGGTCTGCTAGCAACACCTCAGACCCCAATCTGTACGGGTCTGCAGCAACACCTCAGACCCCCCCAATCTGTACGGGTCTGTAGCAGACACCTCAGACCCCCAATCCTGTAGGGCTCTGCAGCAACACCTCAGACCCCAATCTGTAGGGTCTGGCAGCAACACCTCAGACCCCAATCTGTAAGGGTCTGCCGCAACACCTCAGACCCCAATCGTACGGGTCTGCCGCAACACCTCAGACCCCAATCTGTACGGGTCTGCAGCAACACCTCAGACCCCAATCTGTACGGGTCTGCAGCAACACCTCAGACCCCGATCTGTAAGGGTCTGTCGCAACACCTCAGACCCCAATCTGTACTTGTCTGCCGCAACACCTCAGGCACCAATCTGTGCGGGTCTGCAGCAACACCTCAGACCCCAATCTGTACGGGTCTACTGCAACACCTCAGACCCCAATCTGTACGGGTCTGCAGCAACACCTCAGACCCCAATCTGTAGGGGTCGGCAGCAACACCTCAGACCCCAATCTGTAGGGGTCTGCTGCAACACCTCAGACCCCAATCTGTACGGGTCTGCAGCAACACCTCAGACCCCAATCTGTACGGGTCTGCCGCAACACCTCAGACCCCAATCTGTACGGGTCTGCAGCAACACCTCAGACCCCGATCTGTACCGGTCTGTCGCAACACCTCAGACCCCAATCTGTACGGGTCTGCAGCAACACCTCAGACCCCGATCTGTACGGGTCTGTCGCAACACCTCAGACCCCAATCTGTACTTGTCTGCCACAACACCTCAGAAACCAATCTGTGCGGGTCTGCAGCAACACCTCAGGCACCAATCTGTACGGGTCTGTAGCAACACCTCAGACCCCAATCTGTACGGGTCTGTAGCAACAGCTCAGACCCCAATCTGTACGAGTCTGTCGCAACACCTCAGGCACCAATCTGTACAGGTCTGACTCAACACCTCAGACCCCAATCTGTACGGGTCTGACGCAACACCTCAGACCCCAATCTGTACGGGTCTGCAGCAACACCTCAGACCCCAATCTGTACGGGTCTGCAGCAACACCTCAGACCCAATCTGTACGGGTCTGCAGCAACACCTCAGACCCCAATCTGTACGGGTCTGCAGCAACACCTCAGACCCCAATCTGTACGGGTCTGCCGCAACACCTCAGACCCCAATCTGTACGGGTCTGCAGCAACACCTCAGACCCCAATCTGTACGGGTCTGCTGCAACACCTCAGACCCCAATCTGTACGGGTCTGCAGCAACACCTCAGACCCCAATCTGTACGGGTCTGCAGCAACACCTCAGACCCCAATCTGTACGGGTCTGCAGCAACACCTCAGACCCCAATCTGTACGGGTCTGCCGCAACACCTCAGACCCCAATCTGTACGGGTCTGACGCAACACCTCAGACCCCAATCTGTACGGGTCTGTCAGCAACACCTCAGACCCCAATCTGTACGGGTCTGTAACAACACCTCAGACCCCAATCTGTACGGGTCTGTCGCAAACACCTCAGACCCCAATCTGTACGGGTCTGCAGCAAACACCTCAGACCCCCAATCTGTACGGGTCTGCTGCAACACCTCAGACCCCAATCTGTACGGGTCTGCCGCAACACCTCAGACCCCAATCTGTACGGGTCTGCCGCAACACCTCAGACCCCAATCTGTAGGGGTCGGCAGCAACACCTCAGACCCCAATCTGTAGGGGTCGGCAGCAACACCTCAGACCCCAATCTGTACGGGTCTGTAGCAACACCTCAGACCCCAATCTGTAGGGGTCGGCAGCAACACCTCAGACCCCAATCTGTACGGGTCTGTAGCAACACCTCAGACCCCAATCTGTACGGCTCTGCAGCAACACCTCAGACCCCAATCTGTACGGGTCTGCCGCAACACCTCAGACCCCAATCTGTACGGGTCTGCAGCAACACCTCAGACCCCATCTGTACGGGTCTGCAGCAACACCTCAGACCCCCATCTGTACGGGTCTGCAGCAACACCTCAGACCCCGATCTGTACGGGTCTGTCGCAACACCTCAGACCCCAATCTGTACTTGTCTGCCACAACACCTCAGAAACCAATCTGTGCGGGTCTGCAGCAACACCTCAGGCACCAATCTGTACGGGTCTGTAGCAACACCTCAGACCCCAATCTGTACGGGTCTTAGCACACTCAGACCCCAATCTGTACGAGTCTGTCGCAACACCTCAGGCACCAATCTGTACAGGTCTGACTCAACACCTCAGACCCCAATCTGTACGGGTCTGACGCAACACCTCAGACCCCAATCTGTACGGGTCTGCAGCAACACCTCAGACCCCAATCTGTACGGGTCTGCAGCAACACCTCAGACCCCAATCTGTACGGGTCTGCAGCAACACCTCAGACCCCAATCTGTACGGGTCGGCAGCAACACCTCAGACCCCAATCTGTACGGGTCGGCAGCAACACCTCAGACCCCAATCTGTACGGGTCTGACGCAACACCTCAGACCCCAATCTGTACGGGTCTGCAGCAACACCTCAGACCCCCATCTGTACGGGTCTGCTGCAACACCTCAGGCCCCAATCTGTACGGGTCTAGCAACACCTCAGACCCCAATCTGTACGGGTCTACAGCAACACCTCAGACCCCAATCTGTACGGGTCTGCAGCAACACCTCAGTGTTTCTCAGAGTGGCAGCGCGTGTGTCTGATGGACAGATGGATGAGCAGGCTGATCAGCAGAGGGTACACCCTGCAGTTTGCCTCCCCCCCCCACAGTTCAATGGGATACAGGAGACATGCCTGTCATCCCGAGAACAGTGTCTTGCGCTCCAAGCAGAGCTACGGGAACTCCTGTTGAAAGAGGCTATTTCCAGGGTTCCTCAAGGGGAAGAAAATCAGGGGTATTACTCCCGCTATTTTCTTGTCCTGAAAAAGACCGGGGGAATGAGACCCATCCTCGATCTGTCAGCTTTCAACGAGGCAATAATGAAAAGGCCTTTCACATGCTGACGATCAAACAGGTGCTAGAGTGTGTTCACCAGGGAGACTGGTTCACGTCTATCGACCTGAAGGATGCATACTTCCACGTACCCATCATCCCACAACACAGGAAATTCCTGCGTTTCTCATTCCAGGGAATATCGTACCAGTTCAACCGTCTGCCGTCCGGTTATTCCCTTGCTCCTCCCACCTTTTCAAAGTGTGTAGAGACGGCGCTGCAGCCGCTACGCAGAGGAGGGATGAGAGTACTGTTTTACCTGGACGACCTGCTGCTGATGGCTCGCTCCAGGGAGGAAGTGGCTTTACAGACGGTACAGCTCGTATCGCATCTGTCAAAGCTGGGTTTCATGATAAACTGGAAGAAGAGCTGTCCTCTTCCCTCCCAGAGTATTGTTTACCTGGGTGTGGAATTGAACTCAGCCCGCATGAGAGCGCGACTCTCACGGCAGAGAGTGGAGACGCTGACAGCTCTCCTTCGACGCGTCACACCCCGCAGCGTGGTGACGGCCCTCTCCGTGATGCGGCTGCTCGGCATGATGGCAGCCGGTCACGTGGTGATTCCCCTGGGTCTCCTGCACATGAGGAGACTCCAGAGGTGGGTTATTCGCATCGACCCTGTGCGACAGAAGAGGCGCATGGTGGCCATCCCTCTGTCCGTGGGTTCAGACTTAACCTATTGGAAAGGTCCCCACGTCCTGTCAGAGGGGGCGGCCCTGGGCAGAGTGACGTCACACATCTCGGTGTTCACAGACGCATCTCTCTCAGGGTGGGGAGGAACGTGCATGTCGCAGGCAGTGGGGGGACAGTGGCCGGCTCACATGTCCCTCCCCATAAACGTGCTGGTATTGATCTCCGTACGGAGAGTAATTCAGCATTTTGCCCCGTTGCTGCAGAATCAGCATGTGTTGATTCGCACAGACAACAGAGCCGCGGCAGCCTACATCAATCGCCAGGGCGAAGTACGCTCAGCGCAGCTTCTGAGCACAGCCAGACAGCTGTTGATCTGGGCGCGCGCACACTTGCTCTCCATCAGAGCACTGTATGTTCCCGGCGAGTTGAACAGAGGGGCAGACCTCATGTCCAGAGGAGGCCCTCACCAGGGGGACTGGAGCCTCCATCCCGAGCTGATCGCCCAGGTTTGGAGCCGGTTCGGGAGAGCGGAGGTGGATCTGTTCGCCGCACGCGGGACCACCCCCCCCCTGGGGGTGGACGCGTTCGCACATCGTTCATGGCCCAGGGGACTGTTGTACGCTTTCCCACCAGTCCCGCTGATCCCTCGGTTCCTGGACCGAGTGCAGGAGGAGCGGCTGTCAGTGATCCTAATGGCCCCGGAGCGCACGGGCGCTTCCTGGTTTCCATGCCTACAGCGTACGCTGTCAGGCAGGCCGTGGGAAATTCCGTGGCGCGGGGACGCTCTCTCGCAGGTGGAGGGAGCGGTCAGCAGTCACCCAGTGCCCCCTGCCTGCTGTCATTCCTCCAGCTGTTGTTGGACAGGAATTTGGCCTTCAACACGATCAAGGTATATGCTGCTGCCATATCATCTTGTCACGTGGGTTTCGGGGTTGGGACGGTGTTCAGTCACCCCCTGACGAAACGTTTTCTGGGAGGAGTATTGAGACTCAGACCTGTGTCACGCGCACTGCCGCCTCAGGGGGATTTGGCTTTGGTGTTACGCGCACTAAAGCAAAGCCCCATTTGAACCTGATCAGGTTCCCCTTAAACTGTGTTCAGCCAAAGTAGTACTACTTTTGGCTCTATCAGAGAAAAGGGTGAGTGATTGGTCTGCTCTCTCTGTGGCTCCGTCAGCTCTCCGGATCCAAGGAGATGGCAGTTCAGCTGTTTTACGCCCTAACCCGGCTTCATGCCTAAGGTCATCACAAGCTCTTTTAGAGTCAAGAGTGATCACCCTGGCTGGCTTATTCCCCCCTCCTCACAGGTCGGAGGAAGAAGCCACGTCTCATCTCCTCTGTCCTGTGCGTGCGCTGTCTTGCTATGTGGCGCGCACGGCGGCCTGGCGCCGTTCTCAGCGCCTGTTTGTGCACTATAGAGAACGCTCGATCGGGCAACCTCTGTCTGCACAAACGGCTGTCACACTGGCTGTGTGAGGCTGTGTCGCAGGCATATGTCTCCTCTGGGGTGGAGCCCCCGGAGAACATTAATGCGCACTCCACCAGAGGAATTTCCTCCTCCACGGCTTTGCACGGAGGAACGTCAGTGGAAGATATTTGCACTGCTGCATCTTGGTCTTACCCCTGTTCATGTATTCATTTATATTTGAGGGATGTCTCCCTTTCCTCTCTGACACACCCTGTACTGGGTGTCCTGTCGGAGTGAGTGACGTCAGGGATCCAGCTGGGCGCTCTCCTGCCTGTCTGACACGCAGAGAGCTGCTGTCCCCCCTCTATGATCGCTGGGCAAGGTGGGACCTTCGTCTCTACTTTCTCACAGCGGCCGGTATGTATTGTCGGGAAGATAGGCATGTTTTGCTATGTTCCAGGGACGGTGATGCGCCATTACGCATGGCACAACAGGCAGGGGGGTGTTATTGAGCAGGTGTGTCTGTGCTTCTAGCGCCGGGCGGACCCAGTGGGGCGCAGACTACATCATGCTTCGCCCTTAACCCAATAGCGATAGCCTTAGAGGGCGAAGCCATATACGAAATAGAACTGAGGTTACCTACTGTAACCCAGCTTCTATGAGTAAATGGCGCAGCCCTCTAATGGCGCGTTTCCACTGCAGCGGGTAGCTCGCTTTAAGCGTGCCGAGCCGTGCGGGGCCCGTTTTTGGTTGCGTTTCCACTTGGCCTAGTTTTGGCCCGGGGCTACTTTTTCACCTTTTTTCTGGCCCGACTAAATCGTGGTTCTAGGGCCAGGAACAACCAGGCTGAGTCGGGCTGAGTATGCTAAACTAGAGAGAGAATCGCTGGCAAGGGGGCTACAACTACAACAAGATGAACATATCTGACCGTGATTAAATTGTAATACACGTTTCAAAATGATGCCGAAGTAACAACGTACTGATAACGGTTAGTAAAAACCATGAGTTAATGCTTTGACAAGTCTGCAGACAGACGGCAGGCGAAAAACCCTTTTAAAATGCGTGTTTTCTGAATGGAGCTTGGCTAAGCTAACGCAGTATATGCTCCGACCGTCCACACTCACAACAACGGCCTACAGACATAAACAAACCAGCGACTGTATTCTCCATGACACAGGCAGTCTGTGGTTTGTACTTGTTTAACTTTTGTCCAGTTTCTGAACAGATATGAGGAGCTGTGAGCTCTGAGTGCTAAGAGTTAACGGCTGTGTTGTTGTTTGGGGCTCTCATTGAAGATGACGTCACGGCTCCGCCTACACTGCGTTACTATAGTAACTACCCCAGTTCCTAAACTGTAATGGAAGCGCAGCATTAAAGTGAGCCGGGCCTAATAAGGCCTAACCAAACCGAGCGAGGCCGAGCGAGGCCTGCAGTGGAAACGCGCCATAAGTGCTGGGCCCCACTGGCTCCACGAATAGCTGAACCATTTACTCATAGAAGCTGGGGTTACAGTAGGTAACCTCAGATGTCGCGCATAACAGAGGATTTAGACGTTGTGTTCTTCATTGTATAACTCCACACGCCTTTTCTCCTCTTACTCTCTTTCATGACTTTTTATTTAATGCATTTTAACGGCTGTAATCGCTTGTTTAACAGAAAACCAGAAGTCAAGCTTACTGGTGGCACTTCGGGTATCTAGCTTTTCAAAATAAGCTTTAACCACAGGCGAAAGCTAACCGGAAGTATTTTCACAATAAAACTGTTATAAAATTACTGTATGTTGAAACTATCTTATATCATTAAACATTGATTTTAATTTCTAACTGTTGTTAACATGTTTTTGTTTCTAATTTAACGTTAATGCGTTTATCTATGTGGTCTTTGTTCTCACGTGTTTTATTTATTTCTGTGTAACTTGGTAATATTAATATTAATTCCTTGCTATTGTTGTATTTCCATGACAGGTGATGATTATAGCTACTACGAAACACATGGCCTGATTTGCATATGTGAACTTAATGTGTGCACTAGAATACATAATACGTAAAATGACCACTTATCACAACGTAATGTGGGCTGATAAACTAGGATATCTGATCTCGGTGGGTCTTAATGATGCTCAGTCAGTATATACTATTTCAAAGCAAATGCCTACTATAATATTTATATTATATGGCTTAAAGTGTGCATACATTCGCTCACATTATAAAAGATGGTCGGGTTGAATTGCTCTGACTCTTTTAACAATGTTAATGTGAGAAAATAACCTGTGATGATAAAATACATCGTTCTGATCCGTGGCTCACTCATAACGCGCATGGCACGAGGGATTGTTGCTATTGGGACTCGGGTTTGAGTCCAGCATGAACTTTTTGGTTATTTTCATGTCGATGGACACTGAATAATATTTTTGAATAGAGGATTCATAATATTGTTTGCCGAGAACAAAATTAACGATCAAGCAGCATTTTAAATTCGAAATATCTCTGCAAATGTAGCAATGACATTTCTGCTTCTATCTTTGCAAAACGAGATCAAATGTGATCTGGATAAGTGCGGCAAAAGTGCAGAATACCATTTTGATAAGGGATCAATGTGTGTAGTCTTTAATATTAAACATGATCGCTGGTTGATAGCCACAGAACTCGTATCAGTTTAATCTGAGCGGATCACTGTTTACCACAGCTCTCCACGCTGCGTTGGAGATGGGTGTAAACAACTCATACAGACTCATGTTTCACTAACAGATGGTATGAAAGTATAAACGGGTCTCAAATCAACATCATATTAATAACGATACATGATACAAATATAAGACTGACAACAAGAACAAGCCACAGAAGTCGTATCACAGTTTATCCCGGGCGGGTCACAGCTCCACGGCTGAAGACTTCTCCACGCTGCTTTCAAACTGTGAGTAAACAACGTGTGCTTCACTTGTGAAGAGTCTTCAATTAATGTGTTATAGCAGAAAATTCAATAAGGCGTATTTCTGGTATATTCCTTTTAATTGTCCTATTTTTAGTATAGCCTGTGATTTCTGCCTTGAGTGAAAAGATTACCCGTTGAGAAGTATTTTTCAGAAAGTCTTGTTGCAGTTTCCAGATGTCAGGAGAGGCCCATAAGTCTCTTTGTTAATCATCAATGGTTTTTGCAAATGAACAGGGGAACTCCAAGAGAAATCTTCCTCAGATATAATTTAGTTGAAGTCTTTAGTTGGTTAATGATTCATTTCCTGCAAGGCTCACAAAGAGGGCCTGAGGGTATGGGAACCGTTAACCTTTCTTGGTTGACAGATCCTGGGGAGGTCATGGGAAAGGGACGGTTAAAACCTATCCAAGCATAGCTTTCAGAGAGGAAAGCAGGTGACATGTGTATGGGGGGCTGCATAATGAAATGAGTGTGTGTTCTCTATTATGTTTATGTGAGAGTTCTACTTTTTCACAGTTTGAGAGCAGAGGTATTGTTTTCCTCGTTATTATTGATATTAAGGTAATTTACATGTATTGCTTGTATTGGCCAAACTATAAACCTATTGTGTGTGGGTTAAACTGATGGGGGAGGGGGAGCAGAGAGGGAAGTCTATGCAGAAAATGTGTGTGTGCAGGAATGTGAGACAACAGACACCAGATGTGTTTGTTTTGCCCTCAAACTGAAGAGACTCTTTTTCCTTTCTGCCTCCTGGCTGGCTCGCGCTGATTCGCTACGACACGCCATCGTTTTGCATCTCCCAATGAGATGACCTGAAAGGAGGAGCATCGTACGGAGCCCCTAAAGGGACATGGGAAGAAAAAAAAAAAAAACAGAGAGAAAAAAAAAAGTCAGGATAACGGGTTTGTATCTCGTGCGCACGCGATTGTTTCGCGTGCGCACGAGAAAGTATCTTAAAAAAAAGTCAGGATAACGGTTTAAGGGACATAAAAAAAATATATGACAAAAAAAATAAAGTCAGGAAAACGGGTTACTTTCTCGTGCGCACGCGAAACTAATCCGTTATCCTGACTTTATTTTTTAATCCACTTCCTATTAACCAGTGCGCCAAGGAGGAAGTGCAGCACATAGTAGACCAACATTTCAATGCAGACTTGTATGTATACGTTTTGAAATGACAGTGGAAAGGTATATTTTAATCTCGGACTTCCTTATAAGGACATTACGGTCCTGCTTGCACGTCGTCACCGTTACATTCTCTCAGTATTTTCAGGTAGCTCATCCAAGTGCAACCCATAAACAATGGCAGGGGAGGTGGACATATTCACGTTCCTGAAAAGGCGAAATATACCCGATAATATCGTCCATCAACTGAAAGATGACAAGGTAAGTTATTCTGCTGTTTACCTGTTGCATGCACTTACAGCTAAATGTAGCATTACACTGTTTTTAGCCTATAGGCCAATTTGTTAGCCTCATTTAGCTAACTTACTAGTATAGTAACGTTGTTTAAATTTCTTCTGCTTTCTCCAGATCGACATTAACGTCATAAATGTCATGACTGATGAGGAGTTGGGGAAATATATCGAGAGATATGGTGACCGACTTGCACTCCGAGCCTTTTGTCGGCAAATAACGGGGACAAACGAAACAACTGTTAAGTCGGGAGAACGAACAACAGTTAAGTCATCTCTCATGGAGAAAATGAGAGTCAGACTACAGGGAAAAGGGGAAAAGGCAGACCCTGATGTCGGCCCTGGTGTTGGAAATAAACATGCTTTCAAAGACTCACGGAGGGTGGAAATAGGATGGCTCAACTTTCAAAAAGGGAAATATTACCAGGTCCGTACAAGACAGGGAGGTGGGACACGGCACATGTCAGTCCAGAAAACAATGACCATGGAGGAGCTACTGGATATTGGCAAAGCCTTGTTTTTTCCAAATGGGAAGTCTGCCAAAGGACCGCTGAAAGACTTCAAGTTTGACGTTCGTGATTTTAGTCACTGCCCAGTACCCCTTGAAAACACTGTGCAACAGCTTTACGATCAAACCAAACTACGAATGCTGCGCATCTACACCTGCTCCAAGGAAAAGTATAAAGAACTTTCTCCTAAGGATGCCACAATAATGCTCTCTGACTCTGACACATCTTCGGACTTCGAGCCCACAGACCATAGGCCAATCAAGGTGTGCTATTTTTGTCTTTTTCCACTTTTGTATTCAGTCAAAAACGTATTGTTGTGGAAGTCTTTAGACATAATTGTACTAAACAGGTGAAAACGTTTGTTTGGAATGTGAAACTTAAATTAAAGTACACACAAGTAATATATAGCATATGTGTAGGTGCACTATTTAACTCTAAGCAAATATGAAGGTGGCCCATTTCAAAATGTAAGGTTTTTAAATGTGAACGTATTTAGTGTAAGCCGATTACCTGCACATTCACCTCTTACCCCCTTTTCCCCCAGATATATCTATTTACTAAATGTAATGTGCAATCCATTTGTAACATTAAAAAATCCTAAAAAGATAAATATATCTATTGATTTTCTCAGTCGGAGTAATAGTTGAGTTAGAAGAGCTGCTCAGATGTATAAATATTGGCTCTTACATTTCTATTCACTTCTTTGCAAATCCAAAACCATAAAAAAAAAAAAAGTATTTAATTGAACAGCTCTCCAGTCTATACAAGTCCATCGTCTGCTAATCTGCTCATTTCATTTTTAGACCAGGAGAAAGCAGAGACTGTGTGTGAGGAACCAACCTAGGAGATATCATCCCTCGAGGATCGGAACCGATCATCCAGTGCATCACATTGAGAGATCCTCAGATTCAGATGAAGAAGTAAGCCTCTGTATAAATTGTGTCATTTTTACAACTACAATTGGTTGATGCAGGAATTTGAAAAGAGCAGTATTGCTTTGAAAATCTCCAACATGTTCAAACATTCAATGTGGCTCTTTTTGAAAACCCTAGAACTATATACTTTTAACTGAAATCAGTTTGAACTGACATTTTTCAAACAGTTATTCAACCAAGCATGTCATTTTATCTAACTCTGAAGAAGGATGTACAGAAACGGTTGATTGATGTTGTTGATATGGCCCTCTAGTGGCATTTAGGTATCATCTACAGGTGACAACAGCTTAGTTTAGAATAAATCACAGGTGTAGTGTAAAATAATACCAAAATGGGGTTGAAGAGACTGAATGATTTTGTTCAAGAAAGCAAAGTTAATTTAATTTTAAATTTTAAACTACGTTTATTGAAATTAGTAAAAATGTTTGAGATGAAATCAATCACGGGTGTATATGTGTATCAATTAATGTTCTTTCATCTGATCATGCATGAATAACCACTGTTATAATGATAACTTTATTATTTTTTTCATTTAATTTGACCTAGACAAGAGAATCAAGCAGACCACCAAAACATGCCCCTCCTGAGATGATTACCACAGAAGTCATGTCTTCTCCATCTTTGGATGATGCTGGCAGTAATCTTTGTCAATCCAGGAGCAGGCATGCATCTCAAGAGGACTGTTTGTTTCCTGCCTCAAACCAAGATGCAGACGAGTCAGACTCCGCTCTGGCCCTTGCCATTCATGCATCTATGGAAGACTTTGAAGTACAGGTTGGACCTATTTCTGGATATTATGGTGATGATCAGGACGACACTCTTCCCTGGAATCCACATCACCTCAACTCTTTGCAGGTATATTGTAGGAATACGTTTTTTGTAATAATGCTGCAAAGTGTTACTTTTGTATTCATTAAAAAGAAATCATCAAATAATGTTTTTGTCTATAAAATGTCCAAAAAAGAAAAGAATTGCTATTACAAGTTCACACAGCCCAAGCTGATGTCTTAGATTACTTGTTTAGTCCAACCACAATTCAACAATTGAAAGATATTGAGAATATGTGAGATAAAACATAAAAACATCATATTCAGACCCACAGAATAATTAGTGCTTTTGCATGAAAAATAAATAGCTGAATTGATGCATTGCTTGTCAGGTTGATGATTAATTGTCTGTCAACTAATTTATTCACTTATCAATTTGTCATCACACCTAATTACAACGTGTTTTTATCTTTCAGCATTCAACACTGAATGACGATGCAGCATCACCAAGGGGATCTGAAAAAGAAGTCCACTATGTGAAATTCAGACGGGGAAACATAGTTCAGGATGTTCTAAATGTCTTCATGGATCCAAGAGTAATGGAAGTGCAACTGATAATGGAGTTAATAAATGAGAAAGCTTTGGACGGTGAGGGGGTCTCAAGAGAAGTGTACTCCGCCTTTTGGGAGCTTTTTTTGCAACAGTGCGAGGGGGAAGATGAGCGAGTGCCCAGACTGCGGCCAGATTATTCGGAGAAGGAATGGCAAGCTGTTGGTAGAGTATGGATAAAAGGATATATGGACCACAATATCATACCAATCAGACTGTCACCCAGACTCGGCGGCAGACATACGTCTCTGGGCGGGCATTTGATTTACCAGGGCGGGCCCACCACGACACTTACATTTCCCGGGAAATCTGAATTGTCAACGGGGGGGGAGGCGCTCGTGAATTGTTGAAAGAGAGGGGTTTTAGGTTGCCATAAGTCTGTTGATGGTCTTATGTATCCATTGGTTGGTTTTGTGGCACATTTGTAACGCAGGCAAACTTGAGCGCACACCGGGTGGAGAGATGGAGTGAGGTTGAGCGATGGAGAGAAAGGGAGGGAGAGAGAGAGATTGAGCGAGGCAGAGAGCCTGTGCAGCGGTCTGCTTGCGCACAGAGCAGGAGTTTGTGAGAGAGCCGGCTTGAGAGTACACTTCTCTTCAAAATATAATTGATTGCCAGCTGACTTGCTTGCTCGTTGGTAACAGGCCTAACTGGTTTCTTCTAATGTGCCTGCATCTGGCGCTGAGTTGCCATATTCCTTTCGTGAACCTCTAGCAAGAGTAAACTAAGTGACAGGCTGCTGTGCCGCATCTCACTCAAAAACCCACACGACTCAACCCAGCGAAAAACCTGTCTTGCGCGCAGCCTTTCATTCAGAATTTCCTAGCAAAATAAAAAAATGATATTAAACTAATACAAAAATAAATATTAGGACAAAGCCCTACAAATAACAACAATAAACATAATAATAAAACAATAAAAATGTGGTATTCAGCCCTGATTAAAACAGCGGGCCCAAATCCTGGATGGGCGGGCCGACGCCGGGTCTGCTGTCACCAGCTTTCATTCTGTCATGTTGTCAAGGAATCAGTTCTGTGGATGAAGAACTTTTGATGATGTCCTTTCTGAGATATCTTTCAGTGACCGAGCGAGAATCAGTTGAGAAAGTGCTAGAGGGAAACCTGGAAGAAATAGATGAGGAGGACTTACTGGACTTCTTTTCACGAATGGGCTCACACTGTCTGCCCTCTAAAGACAACATACGGGCTGCAATTGTAGTCATGGCGCACAAAGCTCTTCTTCAAGAGCCAAAGTTCATCATTGACTGTTTCCACTCCAGTATTCACAATGCTGTGCCGAGGCTATTAACAAAAGAGAGCATAATGGAACTGTATGAGAACAAGAGGCCAACAAACAGGAAAGTTGCCCAGATGATAAAGCCGTCAAATGAAAGCTCGAATCCACAGGAACAGGCAGCCCTTACTTACCTGCTACGGTATGTGAGAAGCCTTGACCAAAGAAAACTGGAGATCTTCTTGCGCTTCTGCACAGGGTCCTCTGTGCTATGCAAGGACAGCATTGAAGTGACTTTTAACAGGTTGTGTGGGTTAAGTCGCAGGCCTGTGGCACACACATGTGGAGCAGTTCTGGAGTTGCTATGCACTTACAGCTCCTACCCAGATTTCCGTGCAGAGCTAGACAGCGTCCTGTCCGGTGATTGCTTTACAATGGATATTCTGTAGTGGTTGCAAGGGATCTCATACATTTCGCTTTCATATTGGCTCTTTGAATCCTGTGGCATTTGCTGACTTGAAAGAAGTTCTACATATTGCATTTAGCAGCTAAATACTGTTGCTGTTCAAGCACTCAGGTTAAGTGTTTATGGCTGACATGTCCAACACGTAATGCATTCAAAGTTGTTTTCCAAACTTAAAATATATGTTACCCTTCATTTTGAAAAACTCCATAGCACCTTATACAAGTTCCATGTATTGCAAGTTGATGAAGGGAGTAAAAACACAAGTATATTCAAAATTGTGTTGTTGAATAGATTCATTATTTTTACAGTAAGGTTCTTTTTCTATAAGGATTATTTCCAGTTTTTGCCAAAATAGTTTACAAAATGATAAGCACACGGTTCTAAAAGTCCTTTCAGCATATAGCTGATGCCTGTGCCAAAACTCTTACTGTACCAATACAAGAAACTGAAACAAGAAATATGTTTGGCCTTGTTTTGTTTATTTGAAGCTTTTACTGTAACAATTGTAATCCATCATTGAATTTCTCATTGATGTCATCCCTATTGTTTTTCCTATGTTCATGTGTCACCTACCTAATAACTGATGTAAAGGCAGCATATTATTACATCTATTATTACAGTCCTATACACAACAAAGTGTCTACTTCCATTAGCACCATTAAGAAAAGGCAATATTCTAATGAAATTCCTCTTATGCAAGTATAAATACATTTCCTGATAAACAATGACAAAGATATTACTGTGACTTCCCAACAACATATCTCGCACAGCAGTGATTCTAGAGCAGTCACTTCTGCAGGTGCTTGAAAGACGTAATGGTGGGTACATATGTAGTTCCAAAATGTTTGAACCTTGAGTATGAAAACAGTAACACTAGTAATAAGTAATACCACTATTGTGAGATGTCAATCTGAAGAAATTCCTTTACACAATCCTTTTCTTGCCACTATGCTTATTTTTTGTACAATTATTAAACATGTTTGACTATACATTCAGTTCAACTAACCTTCAATACTCAGAGGGGTGTCTGGGGTTATTATGTTTCCTTATTTATAGTTCACCTGTCAGATAACATGAACACCAAGTATATACACTCCTGCTTCAAAATTCACTCACAAATGTAAAAATAAAATTTGATCAATTGTGAGATTGGTTTCATTTAGTTATTTTCAAATGTAGTTTCATCTCAAGTCACAGAGAAGATCGGATTGTGTTCCTTAAATCCAGGTACAAATCCAACGCTTGATAAGAATCAGCAGGAAGATTCAACTGTGACTCCATCATCAGAAGGTTGCAGATGTTGTAGATGTCTGTGTCACATGGCACTGCTGGTCTGAATGTGCAGTTACTCCGACACAGCTGTGCGTCTGCTCCTTCCACCGGGGAAATGGAGTCCTCAGTTGTGTAGAGTTCTGGGAACATGTACATGACTTTGGGCCGACCGCTGGGTACTCTGTCATTCTTTGATGGTCTGATGACATGTGAATCCCACACACAGATGGTCTCATCCAACTCGTCCTGGAAAACAGTTGATAAGGTAGTATGAAAACAAGTTCACTGATATCAGTTATACAATTTGATATTGTCATGAGGTAATTAGATGAGAGGGCTTTAAATAAAAAAAGGTTATTTTTTTGATAAACAAAAAGTTAATTCATCTTAATAAACAACCACATTTTCATTGTATGATGAAACTATCAGTAGAAGTATGATTCCTTTTTTCATACTCAGGTATCTCTTCTACCATACTCTCTCTTTCATTTGCATCCATTAACATTCTTTTAACATCATCTTGAAATTGATATTTATCGTGCCTGACTTCAAATAATAATAATTAGAATAATAACAATAATAGCAATGATAGTGATACTTATTATTTATTATATTTAAAATAATAATAACAAAAAGGTTGCAGCTAGAGATTAGGCGGACAACGGTTCTCTTTCTTCACTCGTCACAACTTGATGGTGTTGTTCCACAACGAGTAAACCTAGAAGAAACACTTATTCTCTTGCCTACACTGCTCTGCTGATTCGTACATTTTTACTACCGTTTCTTCTCTTGTTTACTCACACCCTGTGGCGAACACTAGCAACAACAACAACAACAACAACAACAACAACATTTCCAAATGAATAAAGCTTAGAACACAATGCTTTTTGCTTGATGTATGTTTCATGTGTTGTTTTAATAGAAAAGTGTGTTGGGACGAGCTTAATTGTAATTATGCACTGATTTATTGATAGATAATAATTTCATAATATTTTCTAAATTGTGTGTGAGAAATCTGCTTTCCTCCTAAATCGATAAGCAATATCTGTTTATTGAAATGCAATAACAACATATGTAAACTCAGCCATATTCATAAAAACAGCCATGCAGTGTCTGCTAATTAGAGAATATATACAGCATATGCTTTGTTTTGTGTAGAGAAGGTCGTTTGTGTTCAATATAAAAACATGTCAGTTATACTACATTTGTAGCTTACCTGAATGATGCCCATGAAACAGAACTGAAGTACACTTTTGTCCAAAAATGCACCGTCGAATAGACCCTGGTTCTTCAGATCTGTAAACATACAGATGTAGAACTCCATTGACTCCCTCCGGAGGAAACCCCACCAACTTTCTATCCTCTGGTTGGCCGTGCTTGCCTCTTCGATGTAACTGTCAATAGCAGAGTCGTCCTGTATATTGCGTCGGACAAAACGCTGAAAGTCCCTGACTTTAATGTTTTCTGTTCCCTTGTCGCCTCTCACAATCCTCGGACAACCTCCCAATTTCTCGACAGCCTCAATGTAGTAACCTCCAACAATTTTCGGGTCGCTGCTTGTGGTGAATGCATTCATCCAAATGATTTTTCTTGAAAATCCGTCAATGCAGCCGTTGATACAGATTCCAAATGGCTTCAATTTATCGTAGGAGTCTAAGTGCCAAATATAATTCGGTCCTTTGGCAAAATAGCTTCGGCGATGGAGACGTCTGGATGCTCTGAGTTCAACACCCCTTGGATCTAGTTCTTTGAGGATTAAACGTACATCTTCTTTTCTGACGAGTAATCCATTCTCCTTGCATTTTGTGAACATCCACCTATACCCATGAAGTTGGCCAGATGTTTGTAATTGTTCAGAGATGAAAGTAATTACTGTCTCAAAACTGGAGTATTTCTTGCGCCGGGACAGACGACAAGACTTCAAAATCCGTTCTAAATGCCGTTCGGAAAGAATGTAACGGTGAGGACGTGCAAGCAGGAACGTAATGTCCTTATAAGGAAGTCCGAGATTAAAATATACCCGAATTAAACTTTCCACTGTCATTTCAAAACGTATACATACAAGTCTGCATTGAAATGTTGGTCTACTGTGTGCTGCACTTCCTCCTTGGCGCACTGGTTAGGAAGTGGATTCAAAAATAAAGTCAGGATAACGGATTAGTTTCGCGTGCGCACGAGAAAGGAACCCGTTTTCCTGACTTTATTTTTTTTCTCATATATATTTTTTATGTCCCTTAAACCGTTATCCTGACTTTTTTTTTTCTCTCTCTGTTTTTTTTTTTTTCTTCCATGTCCCTTTAGGGGCTCCGTAGACCCAGCTCCTCCTGTTTTGTTTTTGTATGTAAGCCTGTTCTGTCTTTGGTTCGCTCTCTCTTCCTCCTGCTGACAAGACAAGTAAGTTAGATCTCCCAGCAGGAGGAACCAGAGCCGGGGTAATCCGGATTACTTCGTAATGTTGTGTTATTGTATCTTTTGCCATTAAATCAGCATATTTGTTATAACCTTACCCTGGTTGCTTTGAATTCTTCCTCTGTTAATCTGACCCATTCACAAAAGGACGCGCGGAGGCAGAGGGGGGGGGCCTCAGAGCCCCCGCCAGAGTGTGACTCCTACTCCAACACTTGGAGGCTGTCTGAAGGTGTACACAGGTCTCAGATGGACTTGGTATCACATTAAGAACGATACTCAGTAATAAGTCTGGCAAAAATAAATGGTTTAAATGATTTATTCAAGCTTGCAATGTTTTGAACACACATCCCCAGTCCCCTCGTGTGTCTTTTTGTAGTCCTCGCTGTACGCATCCGCATATCGGCATCGCAACCACAACCTCACACACTGGTACTGAAAGTGCATCAAAGTGTTCCTATGGAGCCACATATAACAAAAGATGTATGTAAACGACAGAAGAAGCGATCGAAATGTGTATTTCCTGGTTATTCGACAGGCCACGCCCCTGATACATCTGCCTATACCGTTATAGAATATCACCAGTTGTTCGGTCCACATTTTATTCGGTAACACCGGCTCCGCTGCGGCCGAAAACAGGAAGAACCAGAGCTAAATCAGGCTGTGGCCCGGAACTGGCTCTGGACTCAGAACCAGAGAAGAACCAGTTAAGCACCAGAAAAGCACAAGAACGGTTCTTGAACCAGAACCGGTTTGGTTTATTGGCAGTTTACAAACCACTTAAGAGTACTGGAGTGTGAAACAAGAGCTATTGAGTCAGTGTTGTGGTGCTGTTGCTTTGGTCTGGATCTGTGAGCTAACCACGCCCCGTTCATTTGCATATAAGGAATGGAAATGAGTCATTATGAAATACAAGCCCCCTGAAATAAATAAATGTGTATTTAAATGTACATGTATACATATTTATTGCCTCATTTATTTATTTCAGAATGTATTTCATAGGCATATTTATATATATATGTATTTATTTAATTATTTATGTATTTATTTAATTTTGGCTTAAATGGCATTCCATAAAAATGCATGATCTGTTTGGTATTTTGAAAAGAAAACTTTGCAGCCATGTTTTATATAGGCACATTATTCAAATAGCATGAGGGTTAACCCTATAGCACTTTAACCTAGAGACAGGGGCGGCGTGTACTGTAGGCTATGAAGGCTAAGCCTTCCCAAATATTTGTATCACTGCATCCTGGTAAAATACAAATAAAATGTATAATATTTGTGTCTTTGACATTAGCGCTGCCAGGACATTTTCAGTGGGTGGCCAGGATGGAACCAGTGATCATTTTGGGGTGTCATTTAAATCACTATTATATGAACATAAAAATACATCTCACTATAAAATAAGGGGTTATTTAAGGCACCTGCTATGCAGCGACCTGTGCCCTGTACTACGAAGCCAGTTCAACAGACCCTGGATATGCTTGAGTAACAAACAAACTAACAACAACAAACTAACAAACGAGATCTCGCTAAGCGGTCCTACGACGCTGGTTATCAACTCGGTAACTCAAGCCAGGGGCCCTTTCTCATTTCTCTAACTCCCCTCCTCGACTCCCCTCCTCGACTCCTATCCTCGATACTTAGTCCCTCCCACAGGAGATGTGAGCCGAGGAGCCGAGGAGGGGAGCCGAGGAGAGAGGAGGGGAAGCAGCAGGCGGTTAGAGAAAGGAGAACTCCTCTCCTCTGAGCGGTCATTTTAAAGAGACGTCCATTAATGATGACAGGAGGCACAGCAGCCCTCTGTCTGATGGACAGATGAGTTCATGACCACTTTGATTCATTCACAGTGCGGTGTCATGAGACAATAACAGGCTACAGATGAGGGGACACACACACACACATATATGTATATATTTATATACATATATATACAATTTCAGAATCAAACAGAGCACTCTCATATTAACGTAACACTATCAGAGACTGGATATATCCCCCCCCCCTCTCTGGTCGCTACAATGAGGAAAATAAATGACGGACCAAAAGTTTTATTTACAAGTATTAAAAGTAAGCAGAGGACACCAAACCAACTGAGACCTGTCTGTCCGCTGCATCTACGCACACACTGTACCACACACACACACGCACCTACAGCTAACAGCCTAACAGCCGTTGTGTATTTTATTTTGTGAAGCACTAAATGGTCTTAGAAACATCTGGACTCTTTGTTTGTAGATATCTACTAAACTACAGCAAAGAGAGTAGGCCTGTTCTACTGAGTGATATATATTATACACACTGCTCTGCTTTCTGCACGGACCTCTCAGCTGTTCTCTCTGGAAACATCGCGTCACGATGAGAGCAGTTAATAAAATAATATCCAGGGGATGCATGCAGAGCTGTCATTGGCTGAGATCAGTCCGGCTGTGCGTCACGACTCTTTGAAACATCTCTGTTGCCGGAAATGCATCCACGAAGGAGCCGTGGAGGACCGTGGAGGACCCATCAGTGTATCCTCGGTTAGAGCTCCTCCAGAGAGCCTCCTCGATGCTCGATGCTCGGTCCTCGAAGTGCATTTAGAGAAATGAGATGTCCTTCAACATGGCGCGCTGAAATTCATTTCCGGGTCACTACCGGAGGACCGAGGAGTCGAGGAGTCGAGGAGGGGGATTTGCTGAAATGAGAACGGGCCAGGGTTTCTCTCTCCAGCTGAGAGCGCGTTCACGTGAAAGGGGCGGGGTTAGCTACATTTGACCAATCACAAACAGGGACAAGTGTACTGACAGCGCAGCGTCATACTTCATTAATGAAAAGTAAACTAATATTAAATAAATATGAGCTTTAAACATCCATGACTTAAACACTTGATCCAGGATCAAAGCCACAGAGCTGCACCTGCAAGGTGAATACAGCTGGTAACAGAACAAGTGTTTGAATGCGTACATGAACAGGTTTATGATATCACTGCCCGTCTAAGACACCATCTGACTTTCATTACATTTGACTCGAGTGTTTCCTCAACTTAATGTGTTGCTTAAAATAATCCTTCTGCATCCAGTCTGTGACTCTGTGAGTGTTGCACGGCCAGATACGGCTCAGCTGACTCAGATCAGGAGATATATGATACATTATGATGTGATATGAATGATAAGTGCGACACGTCGGCGTCTGCTCTGCATACGGCAGTTTAAACTGTATTTCCTTTCTCCTGTAATGTGACTTGATAGATTTAAACTCCGCACACGGAGCTCTGATTGGTCAGCAGGCGGTGCTTTCACTGAGTTGATCTCTTTTCTATTGACGCCGGAGGCGGGCAGCGTCAGGTAAAACAAGTGATTTAGCCTTCCCAAACCTGAGCCTCACGCGCCGCCTATGCCTAGAGAGAGAGAGAGTGAGGGAGGGGTGAGAGAGAGAGAGAGAGAGAGAGAGAGAGAGCGATGTT
>JAPTMU010000327.1:128636-132291 GCA_028583405.1 Pogonophryne albipinna | reverse complement strand
GTCTGTCAGACATCTGGAGAGAGCATCACACACATCACAGACAAGCGGGTCCACACGAGGGAGAACCTTTCATCAAAACACATAGTCTGTCAGACATCTGGAGAGAGCATCACACACATCACAGACAGCGGGTCCACACGAGGGAGAACCTTTCATCAACACATAGTCTGTCAGACATCTGGAGAGAGCATCACACACATCACAGACAGCGGGTCCACACGAGGGAGAACCTTTCATCAACACATAGTCTGTCAGACATCTGGAGAGAGCATCACACACATCACAGACAGCGGGTCCACACGAGGGAGAACCTTTCATCAACACATAGTCTGTCAGACATCTGGAGAGAGCATCACACACATCACAGACAGCGGGTCCACACGAGGGAGAACCTTTCATCAACACATAGTCTGTCAGACATCTGGAGAGAGCATCACACACATCACAGACAGCGGGTCCACACGAGGGAGAACCTTTCATCAACACATAGTCTGTCAGACATCTGGAGAGAGCATCACACACATCACAGACAGCGGGTCCACACGAGGGAGAACCTTTCATCAACACATAGTCTGTCAGACATCTGGAGAGAGCATCACACACATCACAGACAGCGGGTCCACACGAGGGAGAACCTTTCATCAACACATAGTCTGTCAGACATCTGGAGAGAGCATCACACACATCACAGACAGCGGGTCCACACGAGGGAGAACCTTTCATCAACACATAGTCTGTCAGACATCTGGAGAGAGCATCACACACATCACAGACAGCAGGGTCCACACGAGGGAGAACCTTTCATCAACACATAGTCTGTCAGACATCTGGAGAGAGCATCACACACATCACAGACAGCAGGGTCCACACGAGGGAGAACCTTTCATCAACACATAGTCTGTCAGACATCTGGAGAGAGCATCACACACATCACAGACAGCAGGGTCCACACGAGGGAGAACCTTTCATCAACACATAGTCTGTCAGACATCTGGAGAGAGCATCACACACATCACAGACAGCAGGTCCACACGAGGGAGAACCTTTCATCAACACATAGTCTATCAGACATCTGGAGAGAGCATCACACACATCACAGACAGCAGGTCCACACGAGGGAGAACCTTTCATCAACACATAGTCTGTCAGACATCTGGAGAGAGCATCACACACATCACAGACAGCAGGTCCACACGAGGGAGAACCTTTCATCAACACATAGTCTATCAGACATCTGGAGAGAGCATCACACACATCACAGACAGCGGGTCCACACGAGGGAGAACCTTTCATCAACACATAGTCTGTCAGACATCTGGAGAGAGCATCACACACATCACAGACAGCAGGTCCACACGAGGGAGAACCTTTCATCAACACATAGTCTGTCAGACATCTGGAGAGAGCATCACACACATCACAGACAGCGGGTCCACACGAGGGAGAACCTTTCATCAACCCATAGTCTGTCAGACATCTGGAGAGAGCATCACACACATCACAGACAGCGGGTCCACACGAGGGAGAACCTTTCATCAACACATAGTCTGTCAGACATCTGGAGAGAGCATCACACACATCACAGACAGCGGGTCCACACGAGGGAGAACCTTTCATCAACACATAGTCTGTCAGACATCTGGAGAGAGCATCACACACATCACAGACAGCAGGTCCACACGAGGGAGAACCTTTCATCAACACATAGTCTGTCAGACATCTGGAGAGAGCATCACACACATCACAGACAGCGGGTCCACACGAGGGAGAACCTTTCATCAACACATAGTCTGTCAGACATCTGGAGAGAGCATCACACACATCACAGACAGCGGGTCCACACGAGGGAGAACCTTTCATCAACACATAGTCTGTCAGACATCTGGAGAGAGCATCACACACATCACAGACAGCGGGTCCACACGAGGGAGAACCTTTCATCAACACATAGTCTGTCAGACATCTGGAGAGAGCATCACACACATCACAGACAGCAGGTCCACACAAGGGAGAACCTTTCATCAACACATAGTCTGTCAGACATCTGGAGAGAGCATCACACACATCACAGACAGCAGGTCCACACGAGGGAGAACCTTTCATCAACACATAGTCTGTCAGACATCTGGAGAGAGCATCACACACATCACAGACAGCAGGTCCACACGAGGGAGAACCTTTCATCAACACATAGTCTATCAGACATCTGGAGAGAGCATCACACACATCACAGACAGCAGGTCCACACGAGGGAGAACCTTTCATCAACACATAGTCTGTCAGACATCTGGAGAGAGCATCACACACATCACAGACAGCAGGTCCACACGAGGGAGAACCTTTCATCAACACATAGTCTGTCAGACATCTGGAGAGAGCATCACACACATCACAGACAGCGGGTCCACACGAGGGAGAACCTTTCATCAACACATAGTCTGTCAGACATCTGGAGAGAGCATCACACACATCACAGACAGCGGGTCCACACGAGGGAGAACCTTTCATCAACACATAGTCTGTCAGACATCTGGAGAGAGCATCACACACATCACAGACAGCAGGTCCACACGAGGGAGAACCTTTCATCAACACATAGTCTGTCAGACATCTGGAGAGAGCATCACACACATCACAGACAGCGGGTCCACACGAGGGAGAACCTTTCATCAACACATAGTCTGTCAGACATCTGGAGAGAGCATCACACACATCACAGACAGCAGGTCCACACGAGGGAGAACCTTTCATCAACACATAGTCTGTCAGACATCTGGAGAGAGCATCACACACATCACAGACAGCGGGTCCACACGAGGGAGAACCTTTCATCAACACATAGTCTGTCAGACATCTGGAGAGAGCATCACACACATCACAGACAGCGGGTCCACACGAGGGAGAACCTTTCATCAACACATAGTCTGTCAGACATCTGGAGAGAGCATCACACACATCACAGACAGCGGGTCCACACGAGGGAGAACCTTTCATCAACACATAGTCTATCAGACATCTGGAGAGAGCATCACACACATCACAGACAGCAGGTCCACACGAGGGAGAACCTTTCATCAACACATAGTCTGTCAGACATCTGGAGAGAGCATCACACACATCACAGACAGCGGGTCCACACGAGGGAGAACCTTTCATCAATGGCTGGCTGGACAGCTTTTATTGTTTAAGCACCATTTGAATGTTTTTAAAAAGAGTGCTATATTGCCTGTTGGGTTCTCTGACCACTCCCTTGTGTTTTGTGATGTTTTTATTGCCAACATAAAAAGCAAATCTGCGTATTGGCATTTTAACACTGCTCTGCTTTTAGATACACATTTCAGAGAGGTTTTTATTTATTTTTGGAAAGGTTTTAGAGAAAGGGGGGATTTTAATTCTTTGAAGCAGTGGTGGGATTGTGGGAAAGCCGACATCAAGCAGCTTTGTCTTCAGTACACTCTCAATGTTTCTCGTGACATCACCAAGTCTATGAGAGATCTGGAGATGGAAATAGTGGAACTGCAGAGCTTTGCAGAGTCCACAGGAAATCCGGGTTGTATTGAAGACCTCAAATCTAAAAAAGCCATTTTGGCAGACCTGCTGGGTTCTAGAGCACAGGGGGCGCTGGTCCGGTCCCGATTCCAGAGCGCTTCCATGA
>JAPTMU010000327.1:116136-123636 GCA_028583405.1 Pogonophryne albipinna | reverse complement strand
TGGATCTTATTGTGGAGCTGGCTACAACAGATAGAATGCAGGGAAGAGGGAACTGTTGGATCTTATTGTGGTGCTGGCTACAACAGACAGAATGCAGGGAAGAGGGAGCTGTTGGATCTTATTGTGGTGCTGGCTACAACAGACAGAATGCAGGGAAGTGGGAGCTGTTGGATCTTATTGTGGAGCTGGCTACAACAGACAGAATGCAGGGAAGAGGGAACTGTTGGATCTTGTTGTGGAGCTGGCTACAACAGACAGAATGCAGGGAAGTGGGAACTGTTGGATCTTATTGTGGAGCAGGCTACAACAGACAGAATGCAGGGAAGTGGGAACTGTTGGATCTTATTGTGGAGCTGGCTACAACAGATAGAATGCAGGGAAGAGGGAACTGTTGGATCTTATTGTGGAGCTGGCTACAACAGACAGAATGCAGGGAAGAGGGAGCTGTTGGATTTTATTGTGGAGCTGGCTACAACAGACAGAATGCAGGGAAGAGGGAGCTGTTGGATCTTATTGTGGAGCTGGCTACAACAGACAGAATGCAGGGAAGAGGGAACTGTTGGATCTTATTGTGGAGCTGGCTACAACAGACAGAATGCAGGGAAGTGGGAGCTGTTGGATCTTATTGTGGAGCTGGCTACAACAGACAGAATGCAGGGAAGAGGGAGCTGTTGGATCTTATTGTGGAGCTGGCTACAACAGACAGAATGCAGGGAAGAGGGAACTGTTGGATCTTATTGTGGAGCTGGCTACAACAGACAGAATGCAGGGAAGAGGGAACTGTTGGATCTTATTGTGGAGCTGGCTACAACAGACAGAATGCAGGGAAGAGGGAACTGTTGGATCTTATTGTGGAGCTGGCTACAACAGACAGAATGCAGGGAAGAGGGAGCTGTTGGATCTTATTGTGGAGCTGGCTACAACAGACAGAATGCAGGGAAGTGGGAACTGTTGGATCTTATTGTGGAGCTGGCTACAACAGACAGAATGCAGGGAAGAGGGAGCTGTTGGATCTTATTGTGGAGCTGGCTACAACAGATAGAATGCAGGGAAGAGGGAACTGTTGGATCTTATTGTGGAGCTGGCTACAACAGATAGAATGCAGGGAAGAGGGAACTGTTGGATCTTATTGTGGAGCTGGCTACAACAGACAGAATGCAGGGAAGAGGGAGCTGTTGGATCTTATTGTGGAGCTGGCTACAACAGACAGAATGCAGGGAAGAGGGAACTGTTGGATCTTATTGTGGAGCTGGCTACAACAGATAGAATGCAGGGAAGAGGGAACTGTTGGATCTTATTGTGGAGCAGGCTACAACAGATAGAATGCAGGGAAGAGGGAACTGTTGGATCTTATTGTGGTGCTGGCTACAACAGACAGAATGCAGGGAAGAGGGAGCTGTTGGATCTTATTGTGGAGCTGGCTACAACAGACAGAATGCAGGGAAGAGGGAGCTGTTGGATCTTATTGTGGAGCTGGCTACAACAGATAGAATGCAGGGAAGAGGGAACTGTTGGATCTTATTGTGGAGCTGGCTACAACAGACAGAATGCAGGGAAGAGGGAACTGTTGGATCTTATTGTGGAGCTGGCTACAACAGAAAAAATGCAGGGAAGAGGGAGCTGTTGGATCTTATTGTGGAGCTGGCTACAACAGACAGAATGCAGGGAAGAGGGAACTGTTGGATCTTATTGTGGTGCTGGCTACAACAGACAGAATGCAGGGAAGAGGGAACTGTTGGATCTTATTGTGGAGCTGGCTACAACAGACAGAATGCAGGGAAGAGGGAACTGTTGGATCTTATTGTGGAGCTGGCTACAACAGAAAAAATGCAGGGAAGAGGGAGCTGTTGGATCTTATTGTGGAGCTGGCTACAACAGACAGAATGCAGGGAAGAGGGAACTGTTGGATCTTATTGTGGTGCTGGCTACAACAGACAGAATGCAGGGAAGAGGGAACTGTTGGATCTTATTGTGGAGCAGGCTACAACAGACAGAATGCAGGGAAGAGGGAACTGTTGGATCTTATTGTGGAGCTGGCTACAACAGACAGAATGCAGGGAAGAGGGAGCTGTTGGATCTTATTGTGGAGCTGGCTACAACAGACAGAATGCAGGGAAGAGGGAACTGTTGGATCTTATTGTGGAGCTGGCTACAACAGACAGAATGCAGGGAAGAGGGAACTGTTGGATCTTATTGTGGAGCTGGCTACAACAGACAGAATGCAGGGAAGAGGGAACTGTTGGATCTTATTGTGGAGCTGGCTACAACAGACAGAATGCAGGGAAGAGGGAGCTGTTGGATCTTATTGTGGAGCTGGCTACAACAGACAGAATGCAGGGAAGAGGGAACTGTTGGATCTTATTGTGGAGCTGGCTACAACAGATAGAATGCAGGGAAGAGGGAACTGTTGGATCTTATTGTGGAGCTGGCTACAACAGAAAAAATGCAGGGAAGAGGGAACTGTTGGATCTTATTGTGGAGCTGGCTACAACAGACAGAATGCAGGGAAGTGGGAACTGTTGGATCTTATTGTGGAGCTGGCTACAACAGACAGAATGCAGGGAAGAGGGAGCTGTTGGATCTTATTGTGGAGCTGGCTACAACAGATAGAATGCAGGGAAGAGGGAGCTGTTGGATCTTATTGTGGAGCTGGCTACAACAGATAGAATGCAGGGAAGAGGGAACTGTTGGATCTTATTGTGGAGCTGGCTACAACAGAAAAAATGCAGGGAAGAGGGAGCTGTTGGATCTTATTGTGGAGCTGGCTACAACAGACAGAATGCAGGGAAGAGGGAACAGTTGGATCTTATTGTGGTGCTGGCTACAACAGACAGAATGCAGGGAAGAGGAAACTGTTGGATCTTATTGTGGAGCTGGCTACAACAGACAGAATGCAGGGAAGAGGGAACTGTTGGATCTTATTGTGGAGCTGGCTACAACAGACAGAATGCAGGGAAGAGGGAGCTGTTGGATCTTATTGTGGAGCTGGCTACAACAGACAGAATGCAGGGAAGAGGGAACTGTTGGATCTTATTGTGGAGCTGGCTACAACAGATAGAATGCAGGGAAGTGGGAGCTGTTGGATCTTATTGTGGAGCTGGCTACAACAGACAGAATGCAGGGAAGAGGGAACTGTTGGATCTTATTGTGGTGCTGGCTACAACAGACAGAATGCAGGGAAGAGGGAACTGTTGGATCTTATTGTGGTGCTGGCTACAACAGACAGAATGCAGGGAAGAGGGAACTGTTGGATCTTATTGTGGTGCTGGCTACAACAGATAGAATGCAGGGAAGAGGGAACTGTTGGATCTTATTGTGGAGCTGGCTACAACAGACAGAATGCAGGGAAGAGGGAACTGTTGGATCTTATTGTGGAGCTGGCTACAACAGACAGAATGCAGGGAAGAGGGAACTGTTGGATCTTATTGTGGAGCTGGCTACAACAGACAGAATGCAGGGAAGTGGGAGCTGTTGGATCTTATTGTGGAGCTGGCTACAACGGACAGAATGCAGGGAAGAGGGAACTGTTGGATCTTATTGTGGAGCTGGCTACAACAGACAGAATGCAGGGAAGAGGGAGCTGTTGGATCTTATTGTGGAGCTGGCTACAACAGACAGAATGCAGGGAAGAGGGAACTGTTGGATCTTATTGTGGAGCAGGCTACAACAGATAGAATGCAGGGAAGTGGGAGCTGTTGGATCTTATTGTGGTGCTGGCTACAACAGACAGAATGCAGGGAAGAGGGAACTGTTGGATCTTATTGTGGAGCTGGCTACAACAGACAGAATGCAGGGAAGAGGGAACTGTTGGATCTTATTGTGGTGCTGGCTACAACAGACAGAATGCAGGGAAGAGGGAACTGTTGGATCTTATTGTGGAGCTGGCTACAACAGACAGAATGCAGGGAAGAGGGAACTGTTGGATCTTATTGTGGTGCTGGCTACAACAGACAGAATGCAGGGAAGAGGGAGCTGTTGGATCTTATTGTGGAGCTGGCTACAACAGATAGAATGCAGGGAAGAGGGAACTGTTGGATCTTATTGTGGAGCTGGCTACAACAGACAGAATGCAGGGAAGTGGGAGCTGTTGGATCTTATTGTGGAGCTGGCTACAACGGACAGAATGCAGGGAAGAGGGAACTGTTGGATCTTATTGTGGAGCTGGCTACAACAGACAGAATGCAGGGAAGAGGGAGCTGTTGGATCTTATTGTGGAGCTGGCTACAACAGACAGAATGCAGGGAAGAGGGAACTGTTGGATCTTATTGTGGAGCAGGCTACAACAGATAGAATGCAGGGAAGTGGGAGCTGTTGGATCTTATTGTGTGTGCTGGCTACAACAGACAGAATGCAGGGAAGAGGGAACTGTTGGATCTTATTGTGGAGCTGGCTACAACAGACAGAATGCAGGGAAGAGGGAACTGTTGGATCTTATTGTGGTGCTGGCTACAACAGACAGAATGCAGGGAAGAGGGAACTGTTGGATCTTATTGTGGAGCTGGCTACAACAGACAGAATGCAGGGAAGAGGGAACTGTTGGATCTTATTGTGGTGCTGGCTACAACAGACAGAATGCAGGGAAGAGGGAGCTGTTGGATCTTATTGTGGAGCTGGCTACAACAGATAGAATGCAGGGAAGAGGGAGCTGTTGGATCTTATTGTGGAGCTGGCTACAACAGACAGAATGCAGGGAAGAGGGAACTGTTGGATCTTATTGTGGAGCTGGCTACAACAGACAGAATGCAGGGAAGAGGGAACTGTTGGATCTTATTGTGGAGCTGGCTACAACAGAAAAAATGCAGGGAAGAGGGAACTGTTGGATCTTATTGTGGAGCTGGCTACAACAGAAAAAATGCAGGGAAGAGGGAACTGTTGGATCTTATTGTGGTGCTGGCTACAACAGACAGAATGCAGGGAAGAGGGAGCTGTTGGATCTTATTGTGGAGCTGGCTACAACAGATAGAATGCAGGGAAGAGGGAGCTGTTGGATCTTATTGTGGAGCTGGCTACAACAGATAGAATGCAGGGAAGTGGGAACTGTTGGATCTTATTGTGGAGCTGGCTACAACAGACAGAATGCAGGGAAGAGGGAGCTGTTGGATCTTATTGTGGTGCTGGCTACAACAGACAGAATGCAGGGAAGTGGGAGCTGTTGGATCTTATTGTGGAGCTGGCTACAACAGAAAAAATGCAGGGAAGAGGGAGCTGTTGGATCTTATTGTGGAGCTGGCTACAACAGACAGAATGCAGGGAAGAGGGAGCTGTTGGATCTTATTGTGGTGCTGGCTACAACAGACAGAATGCAGGGAAGAGGGAACTGTTGGATCTTATTGTGGTGCTGGCTACAACAGATAGAATGCAGGGAAGAGGGAACTGTTGGATCTTATTGTGGAGCTGGCTACAACAGACAGAATGCAGGGAAGAGGGAACTGTTGGATCTTATTGTGGAGCTGGCTACAACAGACAGAATGCAGGGAAGAGGGAACTGTTGGATCTTATTGTGGAGCTGGCTACAACAGACAGAATGCAGGGAAGAGGGAACTGTTGGATCTTATTGTGGAGCTGGCTACAACAGACAGAATGCAGGGAAGAGGGAACTGTTGGATCTTATTGTGGTGCTGGCTACAACAGACAGAATGCAGGGAAGAGGGAGCTGTTGGATCTTATTGTGGAGCTGGCTACAACAGATAGAATGCAGGGAAGTGGGAGCTGTTGGATCTTATTGTGGAGCTGGCTACAACAGACAGAATGCAGGGAAGAGGGAACTGTTGGATCTTATTGTGGTGCTGGCTACAACAGACAGAATGCAGGGAAGAGGGAACTGTTGGATCTTATTGTGGAGCTGGCTACAACAGACAGAATGCAGGGAAGAGGGAACTGTTGGATCTTATTGTGGAGCTGGCTACAACAGACAGAATGCAGGGAAGAGGGAACTGTTGGATCTTATTGTGGAGCTGGCTACAACAGAAAAAATGCAGGGAAGAGGGAACTGTTGGATCTTATTGTGGTGCTGGCTACAACAGACAGAATGCAGGGAAGAGGGAGCTGTTGGATCTTATTGTGGAGCTGGCTACAACAGATAGAATGCAGGGAAGTGGGAGCTGTTGGATCTTATTGTGGAGCTGGCTACAACAGACAGAATGCAGGGAAGAGGGAACTGTTGGATCTTATTGTGGTGCTGGCTACAACAGACAGAATGCAGGGAAGAGGGAACTGTTGGATCTTATTGTGGAGCTGGCTACAACAGACAGAATGCAGGGAAGAGGGAACTGTTGGATCTTATTGTGGAGCTGGCTACAACAGACAGAATGCAGGGAAGAGGGAAACTGTTGGATCTTATTGTGGAGCTGGCTACAACAGAAAAAATGCAGGGAAGAAGGGAACTGTTGGATCTTATTGTGGAGCTGGCTACAACAGACAGAATGCAGGGAAGTGGGAGCTGTTGGATCTTATTTGTGGAGCTGGCTACAACAGAACAGAATCACAGGGAAGAGGGAGCTGTTGGATCTTATTGTGGAGCTGGCTACAACAGACAGAACCAGGGATAGCGGGAGCTGTTGGATCTTATTGTGGAGCTGGCTACAACAGACAGAATGCAGGGAAGAGGGAGCTGTTGGATCTTATTGTGGAGCTGGCTACAACAGACAGAATGCAGGGACGAGGGAGCTGTTGGATCTTATTGTGGAGCTGGCTACAACAGACAGAATGCAGGGAAGTGGGAGCTGTTGGATCTTATTGTGGAGCTGGCTACAACAGACAGAATCCAGGAAGAGGGAGCTGTGGACTCTATTGTGGAGCTGGCTACAACAGACAGAATCCAGGGAAGAGGGAGCTGTGGATCTTATTGTGGAGCTGGCTACAACAGACAGAATGCAGGGAAGAGGGAGCTGTTGGATCTTATTGTGGAGCTGGCTTACAACAGACAGAATGCAAGGGAAGAGGGAACTGTTGGATCTTATTGTGGAGCTGGCTACAACAGACAGAATGCAGGGAAGAGGGAACTGTTGGATCTTATTGTGGAGCTGGCTACAACAGACAGAATGCAGGGAAGAGGGAACTGTTGGATCTTATTGTGGAGCTGGCTACAACAGACAGAATGCAGGGAAGAGGGAACTGTTGGATCTTATTGTGGAGCTGGCTACAACAGACAGAATGCAGGGAAGAGGAAACTGTTGGATCTTATTGTGGAGCTGGCTACAACAGACAGAATGCAGGGAAGAGGGAACTGTTGGATCTTATTGTGGAGCTGGCTACAACAGACAGGATGCAGGGAAGAGGGAGCTGTTGGATCTTATTGTGGAGCTAGCTACAACAGACAGAATGCAGGGAAGAGGGAACTGTTGGATCTTATTGTGGAGCTAGCTACAACAGACAGAATGCAGGGAAGAGGGAGCTGTTGGATCTTATTGTGGAGCAGGCTACAACAGACAGAATGCAGGGAAGAGGGAACTGTTGGATCTTATTGTGGAGCTGGCTACAACAGACAGAATGCAGGGAAGA
>JAPTMU010000327.1:91136-111136 GCA_028583405.1 Pogonophryne albipinna | reverse complement strand
TATCTGCAGAATTCTGCATGTAAAGACTCTGTTGGATGTTTGTCCCAGCGGGTATAGCTCTGGTGACTGAGTGGACCCCACACTTCACTACCGTACAGCGCAATGGGCAGGATCACACTATCAGAGATTTTGAGCCAGATTTTAATTGGAATTTGGACATTATAAAATGTTCTCTTAATTGCATTTAGAGCTCTTCTGGCTCTTTCTTTGAGTGCATTCACTGCCATGTTGAAACTTCCCGATGCTGTTATGGTTAAACCGAGGTAGGTATAACTCATACTATGTTCGATGATATGATTGTTTATGGTAAGCTGGTATTTGTTCTCCGGACATCTGGGGCGTTTTTGGAAAACCATGACATTAGTTTTCTTCATATTGACTGCCAGGGCCCAGTTCTTACAGTACTGGTCTACTATGTCCAGCTGTTGTTGTAGTCCTTGTTCAGTAGGAGACAGCAGAACAAGGTCATCAGCATAAAGCAGACACTTCACCTCTCTCTCTAGGAGGGAGAGGCCAGGAGCGGCACAGTGATCCAACTGAACAGCAAGTTCATTTATATATATATTCAATAAAGTGGGACTTAAATTGCAACCCTGACGAACGCCTCTTCTCTGGGTGAAGAATTCAGTTTGTTTGTCTCCAATTTTAACTGCACACTTATTCCCTAAATACATTGATTCAACCAGATCGTACATTTTGCCCCCTATACCACAATGTAGAAGTCTATGATCGAGCCCTTCGTGCCAAATAGAGTCCAAAGCTTTTTTGAAATCAATGAAACAAGTGAATATCTTACCATTTTGTGTTTGGTGTCCATGTTGTTAACTAAAGTGTGAAGGGTATACACATGGTCGGTGGAGCGGTGTTTTGGAAGGAAGCCAATTTGATTTTTACTCAAGATGGATTGTTGGTGAAGGAAATCTTGTATTCTTTTATTTAGAATGCTACAGAATAATGTTCCCAGACAACTGCTGACACAGACGCCACGGTAGTTCTTAGGGTCTGATTCCCAGACAGCTGCTGACACAGATGCCACGGTAGTTCTTAGGGTCTGATTCCCAGACAGCTGCTGACACAGATGCCACGGTAGTTCTTAGGGTCTGATTCCCAGACAGCTGCTGACACAGATGCCACAGTAGTTCTTAGGGTCTGATTCCCAGACAGCTGCTGACACAGATGCCACGGTAGTTCTTAGGGTCTGATTCCCAGACAGCTGCTGACACAGATGCCACAGTAGTTCTTAGGGTCTGATTCCCAGACAGCTGCTGACACAGATGCCACAGTAGTTCTTAGGGTCTGATTCCCAGACAGCTGCTGACACAGACGCCACGGTAGTTCTTAGGGTCTGATTCCCAGACAGCTGCTGACACAGACGCCACAGTAGTTCTTAGGGTCTGATTCCCAGACAGCTGCTGAGACAGACGCCACAGTAGTTCTTAGGGTCTGATTCCCAGACAGCTGCTGAGACAGACGCCACGGTAGTTCTTAGGGTCTGATTCCCAGACAGCTGCTGAGACAGACGCCACAGTAGTTCTTAGGGTCTGATTTCCAGACAGCTGCTGAGACAGACGCCACGGTAGTTCTTAGGGTCTGATTCCCAGACAGCTGCTGAGACAGACGCCACGGTAGTTCTTAGGGTCTGATTCCCAGACAGCTGCTGACACAGATGCCACAGTAGTTCTTAGGGTCTGATTCCCAGACAGCTGCTGACACAGATGCCACGGTAGTTCTTAGGGTCTGATTCCCAGACAGCTGCTGAGACAGACGCCACGGTAGTTCTTAGGGTCTGATTCCCAGACAGCTGCTGAGACAGACGCCACGGTAGTTCTTAGGGTCTGATTGTCTCCACTCTTATGAATGGGGGAAATGAGCCCTTTGCACCAGATGAAAACATCCTGACTGCAATATCGATACTGAACAGCTTGAACACTGTACCTGCATCTCTGGGGTGCTGCATCTGAGCATTTCCTTTTTGATGTTGTCTGGGCCACAAGCTTTCCTTGGCCGGAGAGATTGTGTCTGTGTGGTCAACTCTTCCCAAGTCATTGGGAAATCTCTCTCTCTCTCTCTCTGTCTCTGATGCTCTCTCTGTCTCTCTCTCTCTCTCTCTCTCTCTGTCTCTGATGCTCTCTCTGTCTCTCTCTCTCTCTCTCTCTCTGTCTCTGATGCTCTCTCTGTCTCTCTCTCTCTCTCTCTCTCTGTCTCTGATGCTCTCTGTCTCTCTGTCTCTCTAAATATTAGTGACCTGGTGTTTTTTTTAATATTATTTTTATTTATTAAATATATATCTTATTAATGTTGGACAAAAGACAATGTTTTGATCCTCAATCTTTATTTCATTATAGAACATTAAAACAAATACACCATAAATGTAGTTTAAACAATAAATGACATTTTTAATGAATATATTTTTAGTCTTCCTTCTCCTCCTTTTCTTCACAGACGTCTTTCTCCTGGAAACATGCAATCATTAATGTCTCTGTTATTCTGAATCAGTGTGTGTGTGTGTGTGTGTGTGTGTGTGTGTCTCACCCCCCCCCTCTTGGTGAGGCTGTAGAAGTGTGTCTCCGCCCGGCTGATCAGCTGTTGAGGACTCTCCTCTCCGTCCTGCATCCCCCCCTCCTCCTCAGAGCGGCTCTTCTCCTTCAGACGGACCCCCCCCCCCTCCTCCTCAGAGCGGCTCTTCTCCTTCAGACGGACCTCCCTCTGCCGGGTCTCCAGAACTCTCTCCCTCTTGGTCTCCCGCTCCAGCATCTGAGGTGGGGTGGGGGTGGGGGGGAATTAATACAGAGGTCGTGAAGACCCTAAAGTAAACAACCCAACCAAACAGCCCTAACAGGGAAGAGCACAGTCTGAGATCCTGACAGTGGGTAGGGTTCTACTTTCATTATATAGTTGTGATTGGCTGTGATTGGTCGTCAACACTCAGCCTATAATCAATGCAATAGTAATGTAACCTGACAAAAATAATAATAACAATAATATTAATATAATGTTAAAAGTACAAATAATAATAATAATAATAATGATAAAGTGCAGTTCTCACAGCAGCCAGCAGGTTCTTGTCGTTGCTCTGATTGGTCCTCAGGCCGCTGCTCAGCTCCAGCAGAGAGGTTCCGCCCCCTTCACTGCCACACGCCAACAACCGCCCGTTGTCCTGGATACGCAGACTGTACAGAGCCTCGTCACACACCTGAGAATACACACACACACACACCTGAGAACACACACCTGAAAACACACACACAAACACAAACACCTGAGAACACACACCTGAGAACACACACCTGAAAACACACACACAAACACAAACACCTGAGAACACTCACCTGAGAATACACACACACACACACCTGAGAACACACACACAAACACCTGAGAACACACACCTGAGAATACACACACACACACACCTGAGAACACACACACAAACACAAACACCTGAGAACACACACCTGAGAATACACACACACACACACACACACACACCTGAGAACACTCACCTGAAAACACACACACAAACACCTGTGAACACACACACAAACACCTGAGAACACACACCTGAGAATACACACACACACCTGAGAACACACACACAAACACAAACACCTGAGAACACACACCTGAGAACACACACCTGAGAATACACACACACACACACACACACCTGAGAACACTCACCTGAAAACACACACACAAACACCTGAGAACACACACCTGAAAACACACACACAAACACCTGAGAACACACACACACACACACACACACACACACACACACACACACACACACACACACCTGAGAACACACACCTGATAAAACACACAGACACACACACCTGAGAACAAACACACACACACACACAAACACACCTGAAAACACACACACAAACACCTGAGAACACATACCTGAGAACACACACCTGAAAACACACACACAAACACACCTGAGAACACACACCTGAAAACACACACACAAACACCTGAGAACACACACACACACACACACACACACACACACACACACACACACACACACACACACACACACACACACACACACACCTGAGAACACACACCTGAGAAAACACACAGACACACACACCTGAGAACAAACACACACACACACACACACACATACCTGAGAACACACACCTGAGAAAACACACCTGAGAACACACACACCTGAGAACACACACACACCTGAGAAAACACACCTGAGAATACACACACCTGAGAACACACACCTGAGAGAACACACACACACCTGAGAACACACAGCTGAGAGAACACACAACACCTGAGAACACACACACCTGAGAACACACAGCTGAGAGAACACACACACACCTGAGAACACATACACCTGAGAACACACACCTGAGAGAACACACACACACCTGAGAACACACACACACCTGAGAACACACACCTGAGAGAACACACACACACCTGAGAACACACACCTGAAAACACACACACAAACACCTGAGAACACACACACACACACACACACACCTGAGAACACACACCTGAGAAAACACACACATTGGGTGACGTGAATATTGACTTTCTGTCATCAGACTGTTCATTGAAAAACAAATTGATGACGGTAACAAGTGCATGTAACCTAGATCAGATGATCAATCAACCAACCAGGGTAATTACCAATAGCTCTGGAGTAACATCATCCAAATGCATTGATCACATATACACAAGTGAACTGTGCTCAAAAGCGGTATCAGTACCGATTGGCTTCAGCGATCATAACCTTGTAGCAATATGTAGGAAAGCCAAAGTCCCAAAAGCAGGACCGAAAATAGTGCTGAAGAGATCATATAAAGGGTTTTGCTGTGATTCATATGTGGAGGATGTTAAGGGAGTATGTTGGTCTAATGTTTTTAAAGAGAGTGACACAAATGTGGCACTGGATGTTTTCATGGAATCGTTGTTACCAGTGATAAACATGTTAAGAAGTGAACCGTTAAAACAGTGAAGGCACCATGGATTGACGAGGAGCTAAAGAAATGTATGGCTGATAGAGACAGAACAAAAAGGGCAGCAATGAATTCCGGCAATCATTCTGAGTGGCAGTTATATTGCAAAATAAGAAATAATGTGACAAAACTGAACAGAAAGAAGAAGAAAATGTATTATGAGATTAAGATAAATGATATAAAGCATGATGGAAAAAAGCTCTGGGGTACCTTGAATACCATCATGGGGAGGAAAAACAACTCAACACCATCCTTTATAGCAGGGGTGTCAAACTCAATTTCATCGCGGGCCACATTAGCATTATGGTTGCACTCAAAGGGCCGGTTGTAACTTTAAGACTACTGTATATAAATATACATATATAAAAAATGAAATGAAAATAACTTCATAAATAACTACGTCTGAAAGCAGAAGTCTAGGGCAAATCATTGAAAGCAAACATTCCACAATTACATCAACACTTTTGAAAGAACACCCATAACATTCATCTGTTTGCAACTTATATATATATCAATATTCCAATTACTTGTATATAGACTATTCTGCACACTTTCTATTATATTATGTTTTATTTACTTGCACTATTATCAGTTTTATTGTGTTGCACTGTTGGTGTGACCCAAGATTTTCATTGTCATAACTACACTGTAGCTATGTACATATGACAATAAAAGCCTTGCATCTTGAATTGTATTGTATATTATATTCTTTGCAAGCTCTTGCGGGCCACATCAAATTAAGTCGCGGGCCGGATTTGGCCCCCGGGCCTTGAGTTTGACACCCCTGCTTTATAGAATCAGAGGGGGCATACATCACTAGACCACTAGATATTGCCAATTATTTTAATAACTATTTCATTGATAAAGTGGAGAAGTTAAGGCAGGGAATGCCAAAATCTAGCTGTGAGTCGTCCTATGTTAATATTAGAGAACGTATTATGAAAAATAAAAACTGCACCTTTGAGCTGGGTAAAGTTAGGACAGAAGAGGTGGGGAAGTTATTGTTGGCAATCAATAATGATAAACCACCAGGTATTGATAACTTAGACGGTCAGCTATTAAAGAATGTAGTTCATTGCTGCACCCATCTGTCATATGTTCAACATGAGTCTGGAAGGTACATGCCCGCTAATCTGGAAAGTAGCTAAAGTTATTCCACTCCCTAAAAATGCAAAGAATGCCTTCACTGGCTCTAACAGCAGACCAATAAGCCTGTCACCTGTTCTAAACAAACTACTAGAACAAATTGTATTCAATCAAATACAATGCTATCTTTCTGTTAACAGTCTGATGAGTGAGTATCAACATGCGTATAGAGAGGGTCACTCAACAGCCACAGCATTAACACAATGACAGATCAATGGATGAAAGAGATTGATGTGAAGAACATGGTGGGAGCAGTACTATTAGATTATAGCGCTGCCTTTGATTTGATAGACCATAGAATTTTACTTGACAAATTGGAGTGCTATGGTTTTGCCCCAAAGGCGATATCATGGCTAGAAGCTATCTATATAACAGAACTCAAAGTGTATACTTTAATGGCAGTATCTCTAGTGCTAGATGTGTTGCAAGTGGAATTCCACAAGGAAGTTCACTAGGTCCTTTACTCTTCTCAATCTTTACAAATGATTTTCCATTAGCTCTTGAAAAAGCACAAGTCTCTATGTACTCGGATGACACAACAATATATACACAGGCTCCCACAATCGGTGAGATAACTGATATTCTGAACAAAGAACTGAAAACAGTAATGGAATGGGTGACCAGCAACAAATTAGTGCTCAACACTCAAAAAACAAAAAGTATTGTATTTGGCACAAATGACGTACTAAGGTCTAAAGCGCAGTTGAATCTGATGCTGAATAACGTAGAGGTTGAGCAGGTGGAGGAAACAAAGCTCCTGGGACTCATCCTAGTGAACAATTTATCATGGACGAAACACACAGAGTCAGTGGTGGCAAAGATGGGGAGGAATATATCTGTCATCAAGAGGTGCTCAGTGTTTTTACCACCGCAACTGACAAAACAAGTCATTGAGACTCTAGTCCTTTCACAACTGGACTACTGCTCAGTGATCTGGTCAGGGGCAAACAAGAGGGACCTGGGAAGGCTGCAACTGGTTCAAAACAGAGCAGCTCGGCTTGCCCTTAGGTGGACACCAAGACATCATGTAAACAAAATGCATGTCAGGCTCTCCTGGACATTAGTCACGGAGAGGCTGATGGTATCACTCCTTGTCTTTTTGAGAAACATAAATGAGCTGAAACATCCAACCTGTCTATATAAGCAACTTACACCTAGCTCTAAAACCCATACATATAAAACGAGACATGCCACAAGAGGCTGCTATCAAATCCCTAAAGCCAAAACAGAGTCTATGAAGAGCACAGTGCTGTATAGAGCCATGGCTGCATGGAACACACTGCCAGATCAGATTTCTAAAGAAACAACTAAAGCAAGCTTCAAAAGACGATTGAAGAGGCAGAAGCCCACAGATTGTAAATTACACAAGCAGCAGACAGGTTATGGTAAACATTCAGCAGCACACGATTCATATCGGTTTTTAAACACATGCAGGAATACGGTACTTTCGCTAACATAGACACACACACAGCCTTTCAGTTATGATGAGGATTGTATTTGTTTAGTTTGTTTTTACTCGAAAAGAAGCGAAGGGAGACATTTGTAAAATCACTATTATTATTATTCTTTCCAAGGAAATGCGGAATCAGAAAATAAGCTGTATGTGATGGTTGATATGAAAGTCACTGTTTGAAGGAAAATTGACGCCGTACACGATTTGTATCATTGTCTTGTAATGTACTGTCGAATGTCATGTTTTATGTTATTTGTGGACCCCAGGAAGATTAGCTGTTGTTATGCACCAGCTAATGGGGATCCTAATAAACTAAACTAAACTAAACACACACACACACACCTGAGAACACACACACACACACACACATACACACACACACACACACACACACACACACACACACACACACACACACACACCTGAGAACACACACACACACACACACACACACACACACACACCTGAGAACACACACACATACACCTGAGAACACACACTTGAGAACACACACACCTGAGAACACACACACACACACACACATACACACACACACACACACACACACACACACACACACACACACACACACACACACCTGAGAACACACACACATGCACCTGAGAACACACACACCTGAGAACACACACCTGAAAACACACACACAAACACCTGAGAACACATACCTGAGAACACACACCTGAAAACACACACACAAACACACCGGAGAACACACACCTGAAAACACACACACAAACACCTGAGAACACACACACACACATACACACACCTGAGAACACACACCTGAGAAAACACACAGACACACACACCTGAGAACAAACACACACACACACATACCTGCGAACACACACCTGAGAACACACACACCTGAGAACACACACACACCTGAGAAAACACACCTGAGAATACACACACCTGAGAACACACACCTGAGAGAACACACACACACCTGAGAACACACAGCTGAGAGAACACACACACCTGAGAACACACAGCTGAGAGAACACACACACACCTGAGAACACACACCTGAGAGAACACACACACACCTGAGAACACACACACACCTGAGAACACACACCTGAGAGAACACACACACACCTGAGAACACACACACACACACCTGAGAACACACACACATACACCTGAGAACACACACTTGAGAACACACACACACACCTGAGAACACACACACACACACACCTGAGAACACACACACACCTGAGAACACACACACCTGAAGGACATGGGGACAGGTGTACCTTGAGACTCAGTGTGGGGTCGTTCTGTTTGAACAAGATGTCCCAAACGTCCAACATGCCGTCCATATTCACCGTGAAGAAGACAGAGGGACGGACAGGACTCCAGCAGCCGTCCGTCAGGTAGGACGTCTGATACCTGAGGACAGGTGAGACAGACAGGTCAGATAGAAAGGTGAGGACAGACAGGTCAGATAGAAAGATGAGGACAGACAGCTGAGACATACAGGTGAGGACAGACAGGAGACAGACCTGGTCCACAGGACAGACAGGAGACATACCTGGTCCACAGGACAGACAGGAGGACAGACCTGGTCCAAAGGACAGACAGGAGGACAGGAGACAGACCTGGCCCACAGGACAGACAGGAGACAGACCTGGTCCACAGGACAGACAGGAGGACAGACCTGGTCCACAGGACAGACCTGGTCCACAGGACAGACAGGAGACAGACCTGGTCCACAGGACAGACAGGAGGACAGACCTGGTCCACAGGACAGACAGGAGACAGACCTGGTCCACAGGACAGACAGGAGGACAGACCTGGTCCACAGGACAGACAGGAGACAGACCTGGTCCACAGGACAGACAGGAGGACAGAAGACAGACCTGGTCCACAGGATAGAGGACTCCCTGATGTCCTCGGTCCAGACCCTGGCGGTCCAGTCCCCCACAGACAGGAAGTTCTTGGGGAAGAAGGGGTTTCTCTGCAGGGCGTAGACGGGGCCCAGATGTCCCTCATAGCAGCAGACCAGCTTCTCTGAGGACGTCTTGGCCTTCCTGTTGCAGGACAGCACCCCCCCCTGCTCTGTCCCCACCAGGAACTTAGTGGGCTGGGGGGGGGGGGGACATTAAAAATCATATTCACCTGTGTCCCCTGAACGACCTGTCCCTATCACCTGTGTCCCCTGAAGGACCTGTCCCTATCACCTGTGTCCCCTGAATGACCTGTCCCTATCACCTGTGTCCCCTGAACGACCCCCTCTGTAAACACATTGCCCCCCCCTCTGTAAATACATTCCCCCCCCTCTCTGTAAACACATTGCACCCCCCTCTGTAAACACATTTCCCCCCCCCCCCTCTGTAAACACATTGCCCCCCCGTCTGTAAACACATTTCCCCCCCCTCTGTAAACACATTGCCCCCCCCCTCTGTAAACACATTTCCCCCCCCCCTCTGTAAACACATTTCCCCCCTCTCTGTAAACACATTGCCCCCCCTCTGTAAACACATTGCCCCCCCCCTCTGTAAACACATTGCCCCCCCAGTCTGTAAACACATTGCCCCCCCCTCTGTAAACACATTGCCCCCCCCCTCTGTAAACACATTTCCCCCCCCCTCTGTAAACACATTGCCCCCCCTCTCTGTAAACACATTGCCCCCCCTCTGTAAACACATTGCACCCCCCCTCTGTAAACACATTGCCCCCCCCTCTGTAAACACATTGCCCCCCCCCTCTCTGTAAACACATTGCCCCCCCTCTGTAAACACATTGCCCCCCCCCTCTGTAAACACATTCTCCCCCCCTGTAAACACATTGCCCCCCCCCCTCTGTAAACACATTGCCCCCCCCCTCTGTAAACACATTGCCCCCCCCTCTCTGTAAACACATTGCCCCCCCTCTGTAAACACATTGCCCCCCCCCTCTGTAAACACATTGCCCCCCCTCTCTGTAAACACATTCCCCCCCCTCTGTAAACACATTGGCCCCCCTCTGTAAACACATTGCCCCCCCTCTCTGTAAACACATTCCCCCCCCTCTGTAAACACATTGCCCCCCCCCTCTGTAAACACATTCCCCTCCCCTCTGTAAACACATTGTCCCCCCCTCTCTGTAAACACATTCCCCTCCCCTCTGTAAACACATCCCCCCCCCCCTGTAAACACATTTCCCCCTCCCTGCCCCCCCCCCTCACCATGGTGGGCTCAAACTCCAGGCTGACCCCCCCCAGGGCCCGGTCCAGGTCCCCCCCCCTCCCCGGGTCCAGCACCAGGCGGTCTGTGGGCTCTGAGAGGCGCCGGACGTCCCACCAGAGCACCTGAGGACACATCTGTTAGTCATCTGTGGACCAATAGGGCACAGTCTAGTTCCCTAAGCCCCGCCTCCCTACCTGACCGTCAGTGGAGGTGGAGAACAGGTCTGTCCCGGTCTTAGTCTGCAACCAAAGAGCCTTATAGACTGGGTCCCTGTGACTCTGGTCCACCGAGGACACGTCCACAGGGAGAGAGCCTCTGCGGGAGTCCCAGAACCCTGAGGGGGGGAGAGGGAGACGGGGGGAGAGGGGGAGGGGGAGGAGGGGGAGAGAAGAGAATCATTTAAAGAGCCTGTGACACGAGTTTCCCCCACCATCCAAACCCATCAATTTGAGTAAATATTGTCCCCTTGAAAACCGTTACTGAACTGATTTTGGATATTTGTACTTTGATAACCATTAATCTGCCCTTCAATGTTGACCATTTTCTGGATCTTCTCGGGGATTCTTCAAGTCCCGCCAAATTGTGGGTGACGTCATTGCGGGCACAGCGCTCCAGCTGCACCGTTCAGGACCCCAGCATCTGCATGTAAACACGATGGCGCACAGAGCAGCAAGCTCAGACAGCGATGACAGTTTAATGTTGAACGTGTCTGAGAGCTCATATGAGGCTGAAGGATCGGTTTAAGTTGTATCTGTTAGAAGTTTAGGAATTAGGTGCGTCAATATGGGCGATCATACGGTCATGTAACCAGTGGTGGACTGGGACTAAAAATCATCCCGGGACTCTCGACCGGCCCACTTCGGTACCACTAGTAAATTGTCAACGGGGGGAGTGGGGGATGTCGGGGGCGGCGGGTGCTGGAGGCTGGGGAAGGCTAAGCCTTCCCAAATATTTGTGTCACTGCATCCTGGTAAAATACAAATATAATGTATAATGTCTGTGTCTTTGACATTAGCGCTGCTAGCCACCTGTGCCCTGTACTACGAAGCCAGTTCAACATACCCTGGATATGTTTGAGTAACAAAAAAACTAACAACAACAAACTAACAAACGAGATCTCGCTAAGCGGTCCTACGACGCTGGTTATTAACTCGGTAAATCAAGCCAGGGTTTCTCTCACCAGCTGAGAGCGCGTTCACGTCTAAGACACGAGTGGATCTGACTTTAATTACATTTGACTTGAGTGTTTCGTCAACATAATGTGTTGCTTAAAATAATACTTCTGCATACAGTATGTGACACTGTGAGTGTTGCACGGCCAGATACGGCTGGAGAAGCTGACTCAGATAAGGAAATATATGATACATTATGATATTATATGATCGATGATCTGATTGATGATGTAATATGAATGATAAGTGCGACACGTCGGCGTCTTCTCTGCATACGGCAGTTTAAACTGTATGTCCTTTATCCTGTAATATAACTTGAGAGATTTAAACTCCGCACACTGAGTTGATCTCTTTTCTATAGACGCCGGAGGCGGGCAGCGTCAGGTAAAAGAAGTTATTTAGCCTTCCCAAACCTGAGCCTCACGCGCCGCCTATGGGGATGTACTAGTGACTTATCCGACCGGCCCACTTCGGTACCGGCCCATCGGGATTCGTCCCGATGGCCAGTCCGCCACTGCACCCAGCCCACGTAAACTGTCACCGGGGGGAGCCTCGCTGCGGGGAAACGGTGGACCTAGTGTCCCGATCGGAGTGGGAATAATAATAATAATAATAATCCGTGCATTTTATCCATTAATTTCCCAAACATTGTGGTAAAAAAAAACACACGTTTAATCCATGTTGGTGTACAACTACAAAAAGCATCGGTTTGTTTTCTCATCAGGAAATGCAGACCGGCTCAAACAAACTATTTTTAATCATCATTCTCACGATCATTTAATGTATCATATGTTCGCCGAATTGACATGAAAGCACTAATAAATGTAGTTTAATCCACTTGAGTTTACAACTACAAAAATAATCGATTTGTTTTTATATCACATCCTATGGGAGGAAATTCAGCAGCTCTCACTACCGATTTGTAATCCTAATTTAATCATCATCTTCACCACGATCATTTATGTTTATGTTCGCCGAATTGACATGAAAGCACTGACAGATATGAATATACTGTAGTCAACTTCATTAAAACGTTATTAACGTGCCTAAACTCAGTAATTCACCATTTCTACGCATGACAACACACTTTGTCCGTGTTTGGCTCTCTCACCGCACAGTGAAGCGTTCCCACATTGACGTCACTTCCGGCTTCCCCCAAAACTTCAAAATGACTCGAAGGAATTTCCCCGCGATGTTCGAAATTATTGATATTTATCGGAACGGTATCGCATCTTCTTTTTTAAACTGACGGTTCGAGATGACTAGTAGCCCAATATTTCATTGCACAACAGTTGTTGGGAGGCTGTCACAGGCTCTTTAAGGTCATGCTGGTTCTGACCCGTCCCCCCGTGTGTTCTGTAGCTTCTGCATGTGACCGCTCTGCAGAGCCCCTAACCCCTAAGACAGTACCCTTCCTGGGTACAGGGACGTGGCCATACCCAAATGGACCTGTGACGCGCTGGGGGGGGGGGGGGTGCTAGTGGAGCCAGCTCCCACTGTCCGCTCCAGCAGCGAGCCCCCCAACGTCCCGCCAACACGGCACCCAGACCCCATGCAGCATTCTCATCTGTTGGTCCTTGCTGGTGTCATCTCCTCCGGGTGCCGTACATAACGGCAGCCCTCTGCTCCTAACCCTAGGGTGGGTCGGGAGCAGAGGAACCCGTTTGTTACTCCTGTACTACGTAACGACACTAAGTGGAATCTTCTTCAATCTTCAATTTCCTGGTTGCTAACAAACGCCATTGTAACAAATAATCACTGATGTTCCGCTGTAACGGTGGTGGACCAATCAGAACAGAGTGGGCGAGCTGACCAATCAGAGCACAGTGGGCTCACAGGGGGGGGGGCAGGAGCTCCAACAAGCCGTGTAGGACAGAGAGTGAATACACAGACTACACAGAGATGCTGTGAGAAACCAATGTGAGTTTGGAACATTGAACGATGTAAATCTATTCTAGTAGACCTCAACTAAGGAACTATGATCAGTAGAAATGGCCGTGACCTTCAAAGGTGCCATCAAAACAAAAACATCACAACATACGACAACAAATACACGCAGCATACGCACTTCTGTAGGAATGAAGAATAAAGTGCAGTTTGTTTTGGATTGTATCCACCTGTAGCGCCGGCCGGAGGGCAGCAGGTCCAACAGGCGAGAGCCGGGGTGTGAACAGCAGCGGGAGGTGTCCATCAGGGAGGGGAGAGGGCAGCCGGTGGTCCTCTGAGGCCTCATGCTGGAGGACCACACTGTGATGCAGGGACTCATCAGGCTCTCCATGGCTGGGCGGTGGAAGGTCTCCAGCAGCTTGGGGGCCAGGTGCTTCTTCCTCAGCACCCTCAGGAAGTGCACATGCTGCTGGGCCTTGTCCGTCCAGGAAAGGTTGTCGGTGATGAGGACGCCGAGGAACTTGAAGCCCCTCTCCACACACTCTGCGTTGGTGTCGAGGGGAGCGAGGTCGGTTCCTCCTGAAGTCGTGAGGATCTCTTTGGTTTTGTGGAGTTCAGTGCCAGGTTGTTCCCTGAACACCACGCTGAGAGCCTCAGGACCTCACTGCTGTAGCCGACTCGTCTCCTCCTGAGATGAGCCCCACCACAGCGGTGTCGTCAGCATACTTGACAGTGATGTTCTCTGGGTGGGTGGACTGCAGAGCGAGTACAGGAGAGGGCTCAGCACCCTGAGGAGAGCGGGTGGAGGAGTGATGGGGACCAGTTAGTGAGGACATCTTTGATCCAGAAGCAGGTGGGGGGGGGCGGTTAGTGAGGACATCTTTGATCCAGGAGCAGGTGGGGGGGGCCTACGGAGGGCGGTTAGTGAGGACATCTTTGATCCAGGAGCAGGTGGGGGGGGGCCTAGGGGGGGCGGTTAGTGAGGACATCTTTGATCCAGGAGCAGGTGGGGGGGGGCCTAGGGGGGGCGGTTAGTGAGGACATCTTTGATCCAGGAGCAGGTGGGGGGGGGCCTAGGGGGGGCGGTTAGTGAGGACATCTTTGATCCAGGAGCAGGTGGGGGGGGCTAGGGGGGGCGGTTAGTGAGGACATCTTTGATCCAGAAGCAGGTGGGGGGGGGCGGTTAGTGAGGACATCTTTGATCCCGGAGCAGGTGGGGGGGGGCCTAGGGGGGGCGGTTAGTGAGGACATCTTTGATCCAGGAGCAGGTGGGGGGGGGCCTAGGGGGGGCGGTTAGTGAGGACATCTTTGATCCAGGAGCAGGTGGGGGGGGGCCTAGGGGGGGCGGTTAGTGAGGACATCTTTGATCCAGGAGCAGGTGGGGGGGGCTAGGGGGGGGCGGTTAGTGAGGACATCTTTGATCCAGAAGCAGGTGGGGGGGGGCGGTTAGTGAGGACATCTTTGATCCAGGAGCAGTTGGGGGGGGCGGTTAGTGAGGACAACTTTGATCCAGGAGCAGTTGGGGGGGGGCCTAGTGGGGGCGGTTAGTGAGGACATCTTTGATCCAGGAGCAGGTGGGGGGGGGGCTAGTGGGGGCGGTTAGTGAGGACATCTTTGATCCAGGAGCAGGTGGGGGGGGCCTAGGGGGGGCGGTTAGTGAGGACAACTTTGATCCAGGAGTAGGTGGGGGGGGGGGGCTAGGGGGGGCGGGTAGTGAGGACATCTTTGATCCAGGAGCAGGTGGGGGGGGGGGGCTAGGGGGGGCGGTTAGTGAGGACATCTTTGATCCAGGAGCAGGTGGGGGGGGGGGCTAGGGGGGGTGGTTAGTGAGGACATCTTTGATCCAGGAGCAGGTGGGGGGGGCCTAGGGGGGGCGGTTAGTGAGGACATCTTTGATCCAGGAGTAGGTGGGGGGGGCCTAGGGGGGGCGGTTAGTGAGGACAACTTTGATCCAGGAGTAGGTGGGGGGGGGGGGGCTAGGGGGGGCGGTTAGTGAGGACATCTTTGATCCAGGAGCAGGTGGGGGGGGCCTAGGGGGGGCGGTTAGTGAGGACAACTTTGATCCAGGAGTAGGTGGGGGGGGGGGGCTAGGGGGGGCGGTTAGTGAGGACATCTTTGATCCAGGAGCAGGTGGGGGGGGGGCCTAGGGGGGGCGGTTAGTGAGGACATCTTTGATCCAGGAGCAGGTGGGGGGGAGGGGGTCACAGGTTCAAACCCCACTGCAGTCAGCTTGTCGTTGTGTGTCCTCAGTATTGAGTATGTGAGTCGCTTTGGATAAAAGCGTCTAACAAGTAACATGTCATGTAGCAATCTGACATAGCTCCCATGATGCTCCAACGGGCAGATAGGTGAACACACACACACACACACACACACACACACACACACACACACACACACACACACACACACACACAAAGTGGAGAGCTATAGCTATGGCCTATATTAGATTCTGTTGGTTTCTGTCAGAGTGTAAATAAACCAACCCAATGCTATAATCACACTCTCGACCTTGTTCTGACTTATGGTATTGAAATTGAGCAACTATTAGTGGAACCGCATAATCCTGCTTTATCCGACCATTTCTTAGTAACTTTTGAAGTACTGTTACTAGGGTACAAAGCATTACGGCCCGTCCACACTACAGCTTCGACAGCTTCAAAAACGGTTTCCAACGCGTCTGCCCATTCACTTTGAATGGGGTGACGTCACTTTTCGCCAAACTGCATTGTGGGAAGCAGAGCGGAGCTTTCCTGGCGTTTCAGGCAAAAGTTGAGCAATGTTCAACTTTTGAAGCTTCTGAAGCTTTCGGTGGAAGCGTCAGCCAATCAAATCATATGCCAGTACAAGCTCTAGCCAATCAAACCGCTGCTTGTGTGTCAGGGCCGGGAGATTCATGTGATTGGTTGTTGGTCGAGCTTCAGACACACCCAGCTCCAAGCTTTTTTTGAAGCTGTAGTGTGGACGGGCCGTTAGTCAAAAGCTCCTGCAGCAGAAACCTATCTGTTAGTGCTATAGCCACATTTAAGGAAGAGATTCCACCAATACTTAACTCGATAGCATGTCTGCATGTAGGGGAGGAAACTTATACAAAATGTACACCACCCCAAATTGATCATGTTGTTGATAGTGCTACAGATGCGCTGCGAATAAAATTAGTGTCACAGTCTGCTCCATCTTTCACCAGTAGTTTTCTATTCACCTGTCTCACCTGTTAACCACACCCACGTTTTTTCTCACTCTCTTTCTCTTCTGCACCCATTAGCTTCACTGCCAGTATTTAAACCCTCACCAGACACACACCGTTGCCAGATCGTACTTTGCCTTCATGCTAGTCTTTCACGCGTTTGTCATCAGATTGCCTACCTGGTTCCGACCCTGCCTGTCCCCGACCTGCCTGCTCTGCCTGATCCCTGATCCTGCCTGTCCTTGGACTATCCTGCGTTGCCTGCTGTCTGACCCTGCCTGTACCTACGCTGACCGCCTCGCCTGCTCCCTGACCCTCTGCCCGGCCCTGACTCACCTTCTGCCCGCTGTCCTCCGGTTCGTTTGCCTGTACATCATCCGGTATTCCTCTGCTCTGGTATTATTACCAATAAAGTACATTACCAATACTCCGTGGTTTCTCGAGTGCTGCATTTGGGTCCTTCATAAGATTGTGACAATTAGACTATGTTGCTCCTTTGAAAAAGAAGAAAATAAAACAACATAGATTAGCTCCATGGCATAATGCCGAAACCCGCAAAATAAAGCAAAAGTCGAGACAACTTGAAAGGATATGGCGTTCCACTAAACTTGAAGAATCTCGTTTAATTTGGCATATTACTCTCAATGAATATAAGAAAGCACTGCGTAAAGCGAGAGCAGCCTACTACTCTTCATTAATAGATGAGAATAAGAATAATGCAAGATTTCTTTTCAGCACTGTAGCCAGGCTGACAGAGAGCCACAGCTCGATTGAGCCTTCTATTCCCATAGCACTCAGTAGTAATGATTTTATGTGCTTTTTTAACCGTAAAATTGTTACTCTTAGAAACAAAATGAATGACCTCTTGCCTTTGACCAGTATAGTGTTATCAACAGCTCCCGGAAACGTAAGTTCTAATATTACACTAGATAGTAAACTAGAATGCTTTTCAGCCATTAACCTTGAACAATTAAATTCAATGATTCTCTCTTCTAAACCATCAACGTGTATGTTAGACCCAATTCCAACTAAGCTGTTGAAGGAAGTTTTTCCATTAATTAGCACTTCTTTATTAAATATTATGAATATGTCTTTATTATCAGGCTATGTTCCACAATCATTCAAAGTAGCAGTGATAAAACCGCTTCTTAAAAAGCACAACCTCGATCCAGAGGTTTTAGCCAATTATAGACCTATTTCTAATCTTCCGTTCCTCTCAAAGATTCTTGAGAAAGCAGTCGCTAAACAGCTGTGTGATTACTTAAAAAACAATGATTTATTTGAAGATTTTCAGTCTGGCTTTAGAACACATCATAGCACAGAGACAGCTCTGGTTAAAGTCACAAATGACATTCTAATAGCCTCCGACAAGGGACTTATCTCTATTCTTGTTTTGCTCGATCTCAGTGCTGCATTTGATACTATCGACTAGGGATGTAACGATACCAAAAACTCACGGTACGATAATATCGCGATAACAAGTCCACGGTACGGTATTTATCGCGATATTGAATAATAAAGAAAAAAAAATTCAATTTTTTTTCTTTCAATAAAACATTTTTTTACTCGGAAAATGTTTCTTTATTAAATAATAAATCTGATTTGTACAGCATTTTAGTAGGATAGCAGTATTTTAAAGTGTCAAAAACAAAGTGACAGTAACAGACTGGAACAAGAAAACCAGTGTTTTTGTACCTATAGTGCTACCAAACAAAGTAGGCATTTTCTTTGTGCCACTGCATCTCACAAATAAACAAGGACATTTAATAATCAGACCCTGCAATAAAATAAATCAAGTTTCACTTTAGTTTTTCAAGTAACTCAACTCAAACTCACGAGTCACTCACTCAGCATCATCAGACAGGTTTTCAGGAATATGAGAATGTCCACATTTCCAGGTATTTATAAGCTGGGATGTTTGGGCGTTTACAATATCCCCTGCTCCGGAAACAACTCTCTCGCTTGGTACTGATGTTGCTGGTACTGATGTTGCTGGTACTGATGTTGCTGGTACTGATGTTGCTGGGACTGATGTTGCTGGTACTGATGTTGCTGGTACTGATGTTGCTGGTACTGATGTTGCTGGGACAGCAGTGGTCGCGTTAACCGAATATTTTATTTAACAATGACGGAAAAATCTGAAAGCAGTCTGTCATTTTGACAGATTAGAACAAACTCGGAACAGCGCCAACGTTTCCCCGCAGCGAGGCTCTGGTGTTATGCCGTGTTATGCATGCCCTCCAAAAGGAAATGATATAGTTTCCAAACCGTACTTTGGCGTACAGATCAACACATGTCTGGGAGGTTTTGCTTTACGCTGTGTGCGCTCCCGCGAGGTGCATGCACACACGGCATAACACCGCCCCCCCCCCCCCCCCCGTTGACAGTTCACGAGTGTGCTCTCTTGTGAACAGTTCAGACCCGATGGGTAATAAGGGATTATGACGGACATTTTACGATCCTGTCTGTCAAGATGATGGACAGCGAAAAAGTCTAACGCCACCTCAGTGGGACGGAGAGATATGCTTTGGCCATGGGTGACAGCAGTGGGTCAAACTGTGCATTGTCTCTCCACCACTTCAAAAACAATACAGTTGTTGCCAAGAAGGTGAGGCTTATTGACAGAGATATAAACATCCTGTTGGTACTGGTCCATGTCTCTAGGTGTGTAAATGTAGCCCTGTAAATACGATGTCCTTTTGTGTTCTGTTGTTTTATGTTCATGTTGTAACCTACTTGCTGCCATGTTGGACAGGTCTCTCTTGAAAAAGAGATCAATGATCTCAATGGGACCATCTGGTTAAATAAAGGTTTAAAACAAAAAAAAGTGTTTAAAAAATGTTAGAAAAAAATAAATCCCGGTAGATTTTGTCAGTCTCATGACGGTATTGGGACGTTTATTTACCGCGATACCGCGATATTCGGTATATCGTTACATCCCTACTATCGACCATGATATCC